>NJDD01006976.1:0-20525 GCA_002245505.1 Calephelis nemesis
TCAATGTCTGAACATATCAGTGTTTATGTCACTTAATACAGACTGAAGGATAATGATCTTGCTGCGCAACCTATCCCAAAAAGAGGCAACGCGCGTTCTTATAATGGCATAAAAGTCGGCCATATAGGAACCGAGTTTTAAAGTACGCAAAAAAGGACAACATGTGTTTGTAGTATGTCAATTTTGATGATAACCGATGACGATTGAATTTAGCTCTCATGTTGTGTATTCCCTACGTCATCATAGACTATTAAACATTTCGATATCTCTATAGATTTTACAGATAAATATGCAGATATAATCACGCGTAACTAGGTATTATAACTAATTAATTATTAATTAGTAGGTATTATAACTAGTCGTAAACATATTCATATTTATTTGCAGGTCTGACTGGACAGAATAATGCAACAGCTGGTAAGTTGTAAAAATGTTGGGAATATCCGATTCCGTAAAAAATATATCATGAAATGTATGTCGATAACAAATACTCTTATCCTACGAAATTATCTTCCTACGAAAGTACCATAAAACTCACATAAAATTTTCTACAATTTAACCTGGCCAAAAGTCATCTATTACTAAAGGCTAGAAAGGGGAGTTTTGATGTGGATAAATGAAATTGAATAATATATAAAAAATAATATATAATAAACTGATATACTTTGCTATACAATTGACACAATGTTTGTTTGCAGGGTCAGCATCTACGTGTATAGTTGTTATCAATGGTAAATGTAATTTAAAAAAAATAATACCTCATCTTACGTAATTCTGACTACTTATTTATAGTTATGTACTCGCTTTACATGTTTATTTGTTTAGGTTTATGAATGAACATTTTCGCAGTTTTTCTTTCGTCATAAAATTTGTAAATTTACAAATACTTACAGGGTTACATTAAAAAGACCAGCCAAATTTTAATAGGACGGGAAAAAGGCTTAATGGGTAATGAATTTTAAATGTTAATGACAAATTGTAACATTAACTTTTATAAACATTCATTTAAAACAGTCTAAAAATGCTTCACTTGTTGTCACGCTATGTTGTACCCAGTACGAGTCATGACGTCACCAGCCTGCGAAAGTGACTGCGGTCAGTGGAAACCAATTTTACATTAATTCTTTTAACTGATACATTTTTTTTACATTTTGAATTACTTCATAGAACGAATAATAACAAGATAGTTACGTATTCCGAATCGTTTCTCAAAATTTGGCTAGTACTTTAAATGTCACGCTGTATGTGTTTAAACTGTTCTATTTATATAACTAGTATGTCGAAAAGCATTTGACTAGATTAGTTAAGTTATTAATATTAATTTTTTTTATTTGCAGGCCTTACTTTTCCTTGCTATAAAACTAATGGTAAGTTAAAAAGTAATGGTAAGTTCTTAATAAGTACTCTTTTTCATCAATAGCAGATTAGCCGTAATGTCAAACTTTGATTTTTTACATTTTGATTAAAACCATCGGCAACATGTGTATTGATTAGATAAAAAGCTGACGATATTTACTTTCAGACCAAAAGGGCCTAAACAATGAAACAACAGAAGGTAAGTGAAAAATATAAAACTTGTGTTTGACCATTGTTCAAAAGTTTCCTTAATCATATTTTTACTGCATGATATTTGGTTTGATACCTATTTGTTTATACAGGTTCAGTTAGGAGTAGCTAACAACAAACCGGATAGTAATTTATTAAATAAACATTTAGATGATTTTCAATAATAGACTTTTGATTGTCATTTTGGTGGATTACATTATGCTTGTTTACATAATGCATAATAATTAATGCTTTGTAGATAATATTTTATGTAGTAACAACATACATCAATTGTGATTAAAATTTAACCAAATATTTAACGTAAAATTTCGTGGATCCACTGAAATTTGAAACGTCAACTCCACCAACACATGTTGGATATCTAGCTTTGTACGAGTCGCATCATTCGTACTTTGTTGTATTTTTTTTTCTAATTAAGTAGGTATGTGAAGTTAGTTGACGGATTGCGTCCGACGCGAAGTCGTTAATTAAATTTCTATTTAATTTTGAAATCCAAGAAAATTTCGGAAGTTACAATTAAATGTTTTTGTATTTTTTTGTAGAGGGTATCTGGACCCATATGTTGTGATATTTTATTGAAATTATCGATCAGACATCGAAACACAGATTTTTAATAACCGATGTAAAGTCTGTGAAAAGCTGACATCGGGAGACTATAATTTGAAGCTTTTTGGATAAATCATCAACTTTTTCATATATTAACACTTAATTTAAGAATGCGCTGTTTACAGATGTTCTATTTCTATTATTTAATTTCAATAAAATTAATTCACAGCTTTTAAGTCCCAAAGTTTTAAATTAGAAAAACATGCTAAAATGGCGTGGAGTAGTTTTTTAGATCAACACAAATGTGTCACAGAAACCTCTTTATAGTTTAAGTGAACTAAATATATTCTCATACATAAAGTTGGGTGTGTTTACGTGTTTTTGTAGTTTGATTACGATTTAACATTATGATATTTTAAGGTACAACAAATTAATTGTCAACAAATCTACTGTTTAAGCAATCAAAATTGGTTCTTCTTGATATTTTTTTAGTATGTTACCGTATCATTAAACAATATATTTTGTTTCGGTTTTCGTTTTCGATTAAGATATTTTTTTGAGAGAGAAACGACACATTCTCATGGGATCATGGGAAGGCTCCAGGCCCAACAACTATGTACAGTCAATCATTTTGTTAAAATATTAAAAAAAAATTGCCTCTAAATTTGGTTTTACGGGCGAAGATTTTACGTGCCAACGTCTTTTTCTCGGTGACCCGCCGGCCTCGCGCCGTCGCGTTCGATGACTCATCGTAAACAGACGACGCCCGCTGCGTTACACTTTTTCAAGAGTGACTCCGAGCCACAATCTAATTTAAGACGCTGTCACGTGTAAAATACTTAAAAGTTACAAAACTACTGGTTAAGTTTCAGGTCAAACTAATCCCGTTAATAGCACCGCCGGTAAGTTTCTTCAATATTGGTTATGTCCGAGAAGTGTTCACTTAGAACCCTCTTCAGTAAGTTACCTATTACTGCCGATATTACGACGTTTCTCGGTATTCAATATAGTTTTCGGTTGAGGCCTTATAAATTGGAATTAGTAATTCTTTAATATTCGGTAACTCATATATATCTGTATATTTCAAATAAATCTATAGAACTGTGAATTCTTTACTTTGAAGATATTTAAAAAATAGGTTCAGAAGAAAAGTAAAAATGGGCAACACACATTTTATGCATTTAGATTTTTTTATCTGTTTGTATGCCAACTGCACTTTAAACTGAATCTAGCAAAAAACCATCTCGATCACGTCAGCTTTTACATAAAAAATCCGCATCCAAATTCCTCTATCCGTTAAGTTGTGATTCCACAGATACACTCACTAACACATCAAACTCGAACTTAAGTCCTACTTTTCTGTTCTGTACTCCTACAAAACGGCTTAACCGATTCTTATGAATTTTGAGAGCATACTGAATAGGTATGAAAATCGGCCAACATCTATTTTTTATACCCCTTATTATGAGAATATTTTCAATGACCAGAATAGGCCATATCTTATTTTTGCATCCCTATAATAAAATATCGATAATAGACACCATTGCTCTACATCTCTTTGATTAAGTGATGTGAGCGAATGTGTGAGTGCCACAACGCTGACAAGGCGCAACAGAGCAACTTAACTTTATGTCACTGTACTATCTGTACTAGTACATATGTATTAATCTGTGGAGCAACTGATTTGCTCAACTTCTTCTTCTTCTTTTATAAAATATAATATGGCTTCGATCTTTTTTCACGACTTATTTTGCCAATGTCAAGCTAATTATTATAAATACTTATACAGTCCTTAGTCACTATGTACAAAGTCATGTCAGGTCAGAGTCTTGAGTAAAGCGGTGGCTTCGTTACTCAAGCTCATCTAGTAAGATTTGACGGCAGCGAGGAAATAGACGATACAAATTTCTTTATAATTAATTCATTTGTGCACTTTCACTGAATAAAGTTTTTCTAATTCCCACCTAAATTAACCAATATTTAACTCAATATAAACATGAAATTTCAAACATAATTCATAACACACATTTCATACAAGTTGAATTCAACAGTAATAAAAAAAAAATACGACCATATTTGTTCACGGTGGCGTCAAAACTCGAGTTGTTCAACTATTGACGTACATGCTACTGACAGATTGAACTGACACATAGACAACTCATAACAAACTGTCACTGTCACTATCAACGTCAAACGTAAACATAAAATTAAAGATATTAAGCTAAATAAGTCGTGAAAAACGATTGAAAGCCATTTATACAAAAGAAGAAGAAGAAGAAGATATTAAGGCTAGTATTGCCACTCGAATTAATAAAGAAATATACATTCTCCGACATATATATGCACTCTAAATAGCTAGGTTTTGTAAAAATCGACATAATTTGTTTCTCATAGCCGAGTAACAGGTTGGTCTCATACAGCTACACATCAAATAAAACAATAAATTGCGATTTCGTCAACTAAATAAAAGGGTTCACCTACATGACCCTTTGATGGGGTTTTCAAAAATGATTTTCATATTAAAATCAAAACATATGTTTAGGTCTTATCGCTGCACCTTACGACCTGAATGGTAAGTTTTTAATTCCGCCTCATTCTGTTTTAAAAATACCATCTGCCTTCCTGCCAGGCAGCTTTGGCTTACCGTCACCGACACTGTGACATTTGACGTGGTAGAGTGTCGCGGCGTCTTGGCCGAATTGGTACCACCACCTTACCTATTCCTGCTGCCATAAGTCATAACGCCAGCACTTACCATTTTCTTGGTCCGGACTTGAGCGGTGCGATTTTTAAATGACTGTATTTCTTACATTATTTTTTTTTGCAACGTAACCGAACTTATCAGTAGCTGATGCTAACGGCTGCTGCTTTCCGCGGCATATCGTGATGCAGTTAACAGACTTTGTTAAACACAAAAAGGGTAAATTACCCGATCATACATTACATGTCGTAATTTCGCGTCATGCATGAAATAAAAATAATTAATATTGACACTTTTAACACCTTCCTAACAGACTGACTATGAAAATTAAACACAGAAGACGAAGAAAATCATCACGTGTATACTGCCAAGAAACTGACTCTGATGGAGATGCATATCTGAAAATAAAACCGAATAAGCATAATATAGTTCAACGAGTAATAGCTGTCAAGGCTGTAATAAATACATCTGCAATCTCTACAATACAAAAAAAAAAAACATTTTTATTGCTAAGATTACGCAAATATGACTGACTTATATGACTTATGTAGCACTTTGATCTCAGTTTTCATGTATATTTAATTTATGTATATGTTTACTATTAGTAAACATTTTAGAATGAATACACCATTAGTTTATTTGGTAATGACCAGTTTCTCCTTTACTCGCCTTTTTCGAGCTACCAGGAAGGACGGTTTAAGATCCATACTACACAGAGGATCCGAACGAAGATAATGATATGGAAGAGTCTTTTACGATAACATATTGTAATACTTTAATAAAATTTCATGCAAAAGGTAGTTTTGTATCAAGTTGTTCTTATTCGCCTAAAATCTCTGAAACAGTAGCCGTTCTATTAATTTATTTCAATATTTTACTAAATTTCTTTTTGACATTGAAGTAACGGCGATTTTTCAAACGGGTCGTTTGGACCAAACGCTACTTATATTGATACATGTTTTTACTTTGCTGTAGCCGGATTAAATAGTTCTAAGATTCTCATTTCAGAAAAAATAATCTAAATACTTAAAATCTAGTTAAAATGACAAAAATACTAAACCAAAACAATACTGAACTATAAAATTCATTTATTTTACAGCCCCTGCAGCTAATTGTAGTAGAACAAATGGTAAGTTTACTTATGTTCCTTTGTATACATATAAATTTTGAAGTAAGAAAGAATCTCGCCCAGACAGGATTTTAGCCTGCAACTTTTCGTCTCAACGACAACCGACGACGATTTTTACGATTTTTATTCCTTTATTTACCGTTAATGTAAATGTAACCGTTAACATAAACGTTACGCTAACTTGGTTACAAAAATGTATACTTTATTACCTAACTTACTATCATTAAATCCGTTCGCTTGTTTGCCTTCTAATACCATAAATATATACTTAAGATATTTATAAGATATATAAGATATTAATTTAAATATATATGTAAGATAGATTAAGTTGAAACCGGTTGGCTAAAGTATAAAATAAAGTGTTGAGTTGAATAAAGTGTATTGTGGAAAAGTACACCTTAAAGACCTGTGTGTGCAAAATGTGAGATTGTGTAGTATAGTATTGAGACATAAATGTATTTCATTTTTTTTTTAATTTAATGACAATGTGGTCCATGCCGTCATTCTTCACCAGTGGGCGGCGCTATTATGGTTGTAGGTAAGACACGTTGTTAGGTGTTGCTGGTACCATTTCCTATTACATATCCTATTACAAATTTTAAAAAAGTTAGTGTACGAAAATATAAAATTGATCTCCCTTTTATTTCTGTGTATAACTACGCCTAACTTTTTCTAGTATTCTGATTTAATTTGACAGGTTTTATACTATACAGACGACAGAAGTAGGATAATTTTTTGCTACTCGACAGATTTATTTACTTTTTGTTTACTCGCTGATTTTGCTAACTCAACATTTGTACTGTTTCATATATTGTATTTGGTCTCTTGTAAATGCAAAAAAGCAAAATCAACAAAATAAGCGTTGAAAAACTAAGCTTTCTCATACGCAATTTTTAACTCTCCGATAATTAGTTTAAATTTTCCTGCTGGAGCAACGTTACCCCACCAGGAATCGTTTTTTCCGTTTTTTTTTTCAAAAACTCTCTTTTTTTTATTCGGGGCACATTTACAGCAGATCGAGTACTAATTATGTGTCCCACTCACATACTCATGGTGCTATTTTCTTGCTGGGGTAAGGCACACTTCAAATATTGTGTCAATAAAAACGTCAATTGAAATAAAGAAATGACACCTACAACCTAAATAGCGCAATCTCCTTTATATTAAGTTTTTCAGATCAGCACTTACCGTTAAGTAACGGAAGCGTTTCTCAAACTTTTAAGATATCAAAATATCCACAATACTTTTCAATGAAATAATTTTTAAAATTGAAGATACAGTTACGCCAAAACAAAAACTTGTTAATAAAATATACTAAAATTAAAACACTATTTTTTATGTTATCTATGAAAATATTTTAATATTTGTGCATCAGCGTATTCTAGAAATCAATATATTTAGAAATTTAATGGAAATTTTTTAAAGAGTGAACGTACATACGAACTTTGTAGAAAAACAAACATACCAATATTCCCTCTTAGTAAAAAAGTATACTATGGAATCAGTTCTTGAAATCACAAAACTTTAATTATGTGTGCGATGCCCATATTGTTATATTACCAACGAAAATGACTTAATAAATAATTTGTCTTGCACTCATTTAACTAAAAAGGTTGAATTGCAATGAATCGAAGAAATTTGGTCATACCGTTTGATGTTTCAGAATCCATAGGGTAAGCCTGAAGAACGATCCTTTATTATCAAACAAATGCAAAATTCAACCATTTTTATGTTTCAGACAGATTTGCATTTAATTTTATTCAATTACAATTGATACCTACTAAATTTCAGATTCAGTTTCTCAATACGGTGATGGGAAGAGTAAGTATAATATCACTCGTATTGCTTTGATGTAATTAAATTTATTCAATGTTTTTTTATTTATCATCATTTTTTTAGGTTTTAAAAAATATTAACTTAATGTTATTGATTATTTTAAAGTAATACCCGTATGTATAATTATCATCTTTATTTGCTTTTAGCAGGGTATACTTTTGATGTTGAAAAGACATAGTAATATAATAAAATATAAAATATAGACATAAGACAAGTAAAATGAGCTTGATGAAATTTTCTTCTGTTACTGATGGCTGATAATATCCAAGTAGTTTACAACTGTAGGACTAAATTAGTGAAACCTTTGAGCAAATTAAAAAAAAATCTATTTGAACTACGGTTTGATGTTGGGTAAAAGTGAAGAAAGAAATAATTGTTTAAAAAACCCGATCGCACAAAGTAAGTCTGTCAATTTTATGCCAGGTATGCAATACTTTTCTGAAATGGGCTAATCTTTTTGATAATCTCTTTCTTCCATAATTTAAAAGTATCTTAACGCCTGTTTCCCTAAAGACGTGAGCGCTAAGTCCCTCAATATTAGAGGATACCAACGTACTAAGTGGCGATTAGATCATTAATTTACAAAATTGATTCCCAAACACGAAAAAATCGCCAAACACACAAAAAATGTAGGAGGCTAGTTGCTATTGTATTAAAGCTTTTAATTTTTAAAAATCCGCTTAAAATTGGACAAATAGCATCTTGTGGTATTAAACAACCCTTTAAAAGCCACACAAATTGAATCTAACCCCAAAGTAGGCAAATTATATTATGCTTGTATTATGACTGTTATTCGACGATACTAACAGCTATAAATACTTAAATATATGCCATATAAATTGAATAAACACCCAGACACGGAAATGTAGACATAAATCACACAAATGCCTCGAACCTGACCTGATCAGGTTCGATTCGAACCTGAGCCTTGCAGTAAGTTGGTGAGATTTAGTCTACGCTAACCCTTTGACTAACGAGGTTTCCAATTGATAATCATATTTGGAATTTGTTCGAAAATCATTTTTTATACTTTTTAAATACTGAATGTCAAACCATTCCAAACGTAATTTTGTACCTACCTGAAATAGGGAGACAAACTGGAGACGAAAGAAAGAAAGAATTTTTTTTATTTGCGGAAATATGTGTGTAAATTAGATGTTACAAAAATATTTAGGTATATCAACATATTCTACCACATTTTGGTGTGCAAATGTAAAACTGACGAGCTGTAAAACATACATTCACAGTGTTGCGTTGAAACCAACCTGAGTCTAAGGCGATGAATATCTATGAAACCTCAATAACCATCCTGTGTCATTGACACACTGCAAGAAATTACAAGTTTTTTTTTATTCACGACATGAAATGAATGACGCCTCTGTGGTCTAGCGGTTCAGTTGTTGGACTTGACTGCATGAGGTCCCGGGTTCGACTCAGGCAACAAACAGAAAATTGGGATTTTGCAAATTCCTATGTAATAAAAACATGTTGCTCGGGATTGGAAGTGTGCCAATTTCCTAATAAAAACATGTTGCTCGGGATTGGAAATGTGCCCGGTTGGCGATAGGCTTGCCACCTATCACATTGTAGGACTTAGTGTCTTCGGCTAGTCGTGGATGCCCTGGTTGTGCCTCTGCCTAAATCTTTGGGGATATGGGCGTGAAGATACCGTTTTTACGACATTATATTATATATTTATCGTAATTAAAATTAATTTAAATCCTATCAACAGATGTTACACAAATCAGTGATATTCAAGTCCGTAAGTTATTTAAGATATTATCTATTAATATTTAACACTACTAGTGGTCGCCCGTTGGTCGAAATTCGACCATAATAAATTTTAATATCTCGTTGATAAGAACGCCATCTTCATTTCTCAAGACAAACTACTTTGTTTCCAAACTGTATGGTGCGCCATCTGTGATCTTTTATCGTTATCATCAATATACTTGTTTGTGTGTGTCAAATGCATGGTAGTATGATGCTGTAAAAAGTGTCAAATGAAGTAGGTATACAGTGGATAAGTATAAGTGTTAACTCCAAAAAACGTGTTTATTTATTGATTCATTGTACTTTATAATCGTCATTAATGAAAAATATTAGCGTTCTGCACTTTCCCTACACATAAACTATAATTGTGTAAAATTTTATGCTCCTGTGTCCTTGCAATTTCCGTAAAAGGGTCCAAAGTTTTGGCATCACGTATCAATATTAGATACTGTTACAAACCGTATTTCTGTCGTAAGAGATATTATGAAAATTACAAAATATGTTTATTTTAAATGTAGTTTCTGTTCAAAATACTAGTCTTTACCAAATGCGTTGTTTGTTGAAAAACCTAACGTCACGTCAAGGTAATTAATTATTTTCTTTGTCAAACATCTCAAATTTCAATTTTGATTTAGTTCTTATGTAAATCCGGTATACTTTACCTTTTGTACGTCAGAGAGTCTTCTATGTAAAAATAATTCATGCTGTATAATAAATAAAAATTAAAAAAATATAAAGCAAACGAAGATATTTTTAACACATTATACTAATGTAATGTAATATAAAATGCAGTCACCACACACATTCTAATTCTTGTACAAACAAAAAGAACTTTCGAGACAGTGTTCCCCCCGTGTTGGTCCGGGCTCCTTTGTAGAATAGACCATCTGCTTTCCTGTGCCAGGCAGCTCGTAAAAGGCGAGCAAAGGCTCACCGTCACTAACACCGTGAATTCTGACTAGGTGGTAGAGTTTAGCAGCGACTCGCCCGGATTGGTACCACCGCCTTACGTATTCCTGCCGCCATAACGTCATGACGTGTTCCGGTTCGGAGGGTAAGGTAGCCGGTAAACTTACTTTTGCTCGAGGCCTAACATTCCGGCCCCAGGTAGGCAACGCACCATTACCACCTTTGGTGTCTCTAGGCGGCGTGAATTTCTTACCATCAGGAAATCCGTCTGCTTGTTTGCCTTCCAATATCATAAAAAAAAAAGATTGCTATTTAATTTTTAAAATTTTTCATAATTCTAATAACAGTTATTTTTGGTTACAGAACAAAATGGCACAGATAATAGAGGTAATTATAATTAATCATCTACTATTTAAATAGTTTGTGCACACAGTGTTTGTGAACTCATTTGTTTAAAAAGGCTCATGAAAATATTTCATATTTTTTATTTAGATACATCTGTCCACCTTTCTTTGAAGCTGTAAAAAAGTGAATCCTGTGCATTGAAATACTCCTATTTACAAAAATAGATGCAGGCAGCAAAAGTAAGGGCAGTTCTTTTTTTAGACTTTTTGTTTGTCTGTCTGTTCATGACCGCGGTTCATGCCAAATCTATTGAACCAAACGTAACGACATTTTAATGGTAGGTATTTTAAGTTTCGAAGAAGGTCATATACTTTTCGCGTAGTCCGATTTAATTTATTTGTTTTTGAAGTGAAACTTCTTTATCGGGGTTGGAAAAAATTTTTGTGTAACATTTTTCCGTTACGCGCCATCTTTGTTCTTATCCCTACCACGCGTGATTCGAAGTATACTTTCTCCAGCGGAGTAGAGATTGGCAATAAACTTTATTTAACCCATTTCTGTAAAGTTGCATATAGTAAATTATTTTTTGAAAAATAATGTCATAAAGAAGTTTTACTTCTTCACTTCTTACGAGTGTACGCTAGTACACGCACACATATTTTTTTTAGTACATCGACTATCCCGTATTTTTATCAGATTTAATTTCAGTAGTTTAGAAATTACGGATAATTTATAATCCGGAACGTAGAACGTAATACTACATATAATCTAAAAGGTAATCTTCTGTAAACATACATAAGTATTTATGTTCAAACCAAGTCATCGTTGCATAGTATATACAGTTTGTCAAGTGCCAAATGAACGAAGTTTGGCACAAATTTATTCAAAATTTGAATATTAAAATATTTTTAGTTAGATTTAACGTCTAAACAGATTTTAAAGTATCTTCACGCCCATATCGCCGAAGAAGTAGGCAGAGGAACAACCAGGGCACCCACGACTAGCCGAAGACACTAAACCCACAATGTGACAGATGGCAAGCCTTTTGCCAACCGCCTACGTTTTTTCATTAGAAAATTGGAAAAACCCAAATTTCTTTTTGTTGCCCGACCCGGGATTTGAACCCGGGACTTCATGCAGTCAAAGCCAACTACTGCACCGCTAGACCACAGAGGCGATTTTAACAAAATTTATATAATGATTATTTCATAACAGTAAAACGGACTTCGACAATTTTTCGACCCGAAGTTTTAAAATTTTTGTATTTTTATTTACAGATCGGGTTACGGAAATTCAACATAGTAAGTATAAGTAGTAAAATTACATGAATATGAAAAATAGTGACGATACTGATTGATTTGTAGTTAATTCCTAAAATCGATTCCTTAGAATTCCTTAGAATCGATTTTAAGCCTCTACTTTGCAAAAACAAACATAATTCTGCCACCTACAAATCAAAATTTTAACCATGTTTACAAAATAATCACAAGCTTTTTATTTAAAATTTAAAACTGTTTGTAGTTCAAAAGAATTATTCAATTTATCATTCGAATACATTATTATTGCCTGTGTCTATTAATTCCATAGACAATCTGAAGTTCTATGTGTGAAGTTGTTAAGTTTGTGTTATTTATCTGTGCAAATAGATTTCAATTCTAACGTTTTTTTTTTTGTAAATCATACTATGTGTTAAATTGAGGTGTTTGAAACATTTTTCAATGTTCAACGTACCGTTGAATTTACGTACGTAAAACGTACGTGTTAAATAAGATATGAATATGTTAAACCCATAACATTTAGTTCAGTGCGTAAGATTAATGTGAAACTTTGTTGTTTTTCTATCAAGTGGTGTTTGTTCACATAATTGGACAATTAAAGAAAACGATGTGTACTAACTTACTATAGCAGTAGAAATAATAACTATCTGAAGCCGCGTCTCACAAAAGTTGTATTTTTTTAAATATTAGTTTACTTTTATACGGCTACCTAATGAATTGTAGTCCGAGCTAAATAAAACAAACTTTAATTGACATTTTGATCACCTCGTTGATCGAGGGGCTGGCGTACACGCTTTACTCAACCGACCCACGGCGAGGCTTAGGTTCGATTCACGACGGGGCCGGCATCTGTATGATGAACATTTAGATATCTACAGTCAGAGTCTGTGTTGAGGCTGCTTATAACATTTATTGTTGTATCTATTTAAGTATTTCTACTATCCTATGGCACAAGCATATTAGGTTATATTAACTATATTTTCAATTTTTTACGACGTAACCATTTGTTACGTTCCTGTAAGTACCTAAGTTTAGTAGTAAGTAACTAGGACTTTCATAACTGAACGATAGTAGGTACACTAATGTTACAAAAAAAACTCTAGGTTCGTACCCAGCGGGTTAGTGAAATGGTTCAGTAGTTCTTAACTTTCTCTTTATGTCGTTGAGATGATACGTAATGCAGTTATAAAATGATACTGTGAGAAAACTGTCAAATTTTGGATGTATTTTTACGAAGTACCTACTAAAGTCAGTTTTGAAATTTAGACCATTTTCCAAATTATTGCAACAACTGTTTTGATATTTTATTGAATCAGGCGTTACTTTCATCCAATCCATTATATCAAATGTAAAACAAAGCGGAATTAGCAAAATAAAGACTTTATTTTGCTAATTCCGCGGAAGCAATATAACTGTTGTGGCAAATAGTGCTCCAAATGACACAAAATGTGACAAGCCTAACTAATGTTTCCACTTCCCACCTCCGGGACCAGAACACGAATAAAGGAAAAGCTCGGAAAACGATATAAATTGTCACGTCCTTCGTATAATATGACAACCATACCTCAAGTTTCCACCACCCACCTCCGCGACAAGATCACGAATAGAGTTCGATTCCGGGAAGCAAAACCACTTGTCATCTCCTTCACTAAAGTTGGCAAAATAAAGGCTTATTTTACATGTGTTACAGCTGTTTTGATAAAATTAAAAAGGAATGAATGGGTGCGCTGGTGGAACTGAAGGTGTAGTCTAGTACTGTTTAATCGGAGAAGACGAATTGGCTATTAAACCAATTTCGAGAAAAAGAGGAGTTACATATTATTATTCGACTTTTATATTTTTTTGGTATTAATCGATATCTCCGACATTCGTTAGCTGATGTTAAACTTGTTTTTGTATTTAAAAGAGCGTACTTCTGAGGTAGCCCCATTGCCTCCAAATCTGGATCTGATGAAGTACTCCTAGAGATATAGGGAAGTATTTAAAGTTTGTATACTTAGATTACTTATTAAAGTTAATGTCGGTTTTTTGGAGTTTTACTTCGCTTCAATTATCTTGTGATGTTATATTACAAAAAAAACCCATCACAAATCAAAAATCTCTGTTAATCCTTAATAGCCAAAGTAAACATTGAAAAATGTGCTGGCCCAGCGTGTAAAGGCCTATCTTGTGGCAAGCTGCAAGTAAAATATAGTTTCTTAACAATCACATTTTCTTTACAGTTTCTTAACAACCAAATGGTAAGTTTTAAACAAAAAAGTCAACATTCAGGCAATTCAAGGCGAGCATAGGCTTACCGTCACTAACACCGTGACATTTGACTAGGTGGTAGAGTTTCGCAACGACTCGCCCGGATTGGTACCACTGCCTTACCTATTCCTGCCGCCATAACGTCATGACGTGTTCCAGTTCGGAGGGTAAGGTAGCCGGTAAACTTACTTTTGCTCGAGGCCTTACATCCTGACCTCAGGTTGGCAACGCACCATTACCATCTTTGGTGTCTCTAGGCGGCGTAAATTTCTTACCATCAGGAAATACGTCTGCTTGTTTGCCTTCCTATAACATAAAAAAAAAAATTGAAGCAATTTTAGTAGAAATTATGTAACAATGTGATTTTTCAAAGCGTTGATTTTGATTTTCTCAGTAGAAGTCATCAAATTAATGTCACCGTGACTTCAACTAGGAAGTATACTTACGCTACGTTTTGTCTGAATCGGTGTCACTGGATTGGTCTCATTTGTTCAATTCCCTTAGAGCGTGGTCGCTCGTCACTGTCGCATTTCCATTTGAAATTACTTCATAATAACCGGCAACTTATTTATGCAAGAAGTCAAACACTGCAGCGTCAGATTGACACTAAACTCTACGATGTCTAAAACCGACGAATAACATTACACTAATGGTTGCCCATTGGTCGAAATTCGACCATCATAAATTTTAATATTTTGTTGATAAGAACGCCATCTTCATTTTTTTCAACCAACCACCAACTACTTTGTTTCCAATTTTTTTAGTGCGCCATCTGTGATCTTGATTTTTATTGTTATCATCAATATATTTGTTTGTGTGTGTCAAATGCAAGGTAGTGTGGATAATGTTTTATTTATTGATTGAATGTACTGTATAAGCATTATTATTGAAATATATTTGTATAATGTGTTGGCATCATGCATTAAGATTATCACAATTAAAGATATTTTCATTTCTTTCAGCTCCATCTGCAATCTCCAAGTCCATTGTTGCATATTGATAAATAAATTATATATTAATAAAAAATATCCACGTAAACGGATGTCACTGTGTCTTTACTTAATAATTTAAAATATAAAAATAAATCGCTAAATGTGTAAGTAAGCGCATAACTTACGAACGACCTGACCGATTTGCCCAATACTTTTTGTTTTGTGTTAGTTATTGCCAGGGCAAGTTTCTTATGAAGTAAAAAAACAGAAAATTGCAGAGACAATGGGAAAACATTTTCTTTTACTTTTTTCCATACAAACGGTACGGGTGGAAAAAAAGTTCACCAAGACAGCTAGTTTAAAATATAAGTCAAATTTAGTAAAGGGTTTTTTTAATTTACTATGCAAAAAATGTAAAAATCCCAAGAAGACGTTGAAAGTTATCAAAAATATGTCAGAGCAAAACTCAAAAGATTCTAAATCAAATAAATTCCCTCGCGTTGGTCCAGGCGCCTTTGCAGAATAGACCATCTGCCTTCTCTTCAGGCAGCTCGTAAAAGACGAGCATAGGCTTACTGTCACTAACACCGTGACATCTGACTAGGTTTTGCAGTGACTTACCCGGATTGGTACCATTGCTTTACCTATTCCTGCCGCTTTAACGTCATGACGTGTTCCAGTTTGGAGGGTAAGGTAAGGGGAGGGTAAGGAGGCTGGTAAACTTACTTTAAACTTACTGTAAACTTACTCGAGGGCTAACATCCCGGCCACAGGTTAGCAACACACCATTACCACTTTTGGTATCAATAGGCGGCGTGAATTTCTTACCATCAGAAAATCCGTCTGCTTGTTTGCCTTCCAATATCATAAAAAAATTACTTACTATAAATAAAGCAGCAATGGAGGCAGCCATTGCCCAGGTAAATAAATTTTTCGTTAGCGTCGGTAGAGAATTGGTTTCGAAAATTAAAACAACAAATCATAATAATCTTAATTTATCTTTTTATCAATCTAATTCCATCTAATCCCATACTTAGCAACTGCTTCGTCTATGTCATCTACCTCAGCAAACTGTCCATTTCAATCAATGGCCCTATTTGATATTGATCAAACTGAAACTGAAAATGTAATTAGTACTCTGAAAAGTGACTGTGCTGTAGGTTGGGATGGAATACCAACATGGGTTGTGAAGGCATCCAAGCATGTTCTCTCCCTATTTTAATAAGACTGTTCAATCTATGTATTTCTACTGGTGTGTTTTCTGCTGTTTTTAAGAAAGCCCTCGTTCATCCGATTTTTAAGAGTGGTAATGAAGACAGTGTCCATAACTATAGGCCTATATTTTAGCGTTCTGTCAAAAGTATTCGAAAAACTACTTAATAAAAGACTAGTTAACTTTCTAAACAATACAACATTTTATCAGAAAATCAATATGGTTTTAGGAAACATTAATCAACGGAAGATATCGTAATGAATTTCACCTCAGCTGTAATAAATCACTTAGATGAGGGACAGAAGGCTATGGAAATCTTTTTTGACCTTTCCAAGGCCTTTGATATTGTCTCCATTACTATCCTACTAAAGAAGCTTGAGAGTGTTGGAATACACGGTTTATCTCTCAAAATGTTCAAAAACTATCTCTCGCAGCGCAGACAAGCTGTTCTGATCGAAGACTTTATGAGTGGTGAAGAATTTATTGACTATGGAGTTCCTCAGGGTAGCGTGTTTGGCTCTACACTTTTTCTTGTATATATAAATGAATTATGTATTCTTTTCTTAAGTCATTGTAAATTTTACACTTATGCAGATGATACCGCAATGCTTATTTCTGATAAAAATTGGAATGAAGTTCGCATGTATGCAGACGTGGCAATAAAATCTGTAACTCATTCGCTATATAAAAACTTATTAACCTTAAATATATCAAACAGTAAATACCTTACTTTTTTCTTGCTAAGAGGGCTTTACCACCAGATTAATTTATTGTAACTCGCCGTATACACACTGTCATTGCTCAGAACTTGAGCGTACTTCAACTGTTAGTTATCTTAGTGTTTAGTTAGATACTTCATTGTCTTGGAAAGAACATATAAAATCCCTGACCCCCAAAATAAGGAAATTAATTTATGTCTTTAAAAGACTGCGGTGCATCGCTGACATTACCTTGTTAAAGATTGTCTATTTCTCTCTAGTACAGTCAGTTATTTTATACTGTATTACAGTTTGGGGTGCCGCTGCAGAAACTCATATGGCTAGGATTGAGGTCGCTCAAAAAGCCGTTTTAAAGGTTTAAACATTAAAACCCTTTCGGTTTCCTACAGATAGACTTTACTCTCTATGTAATGTTCTTTCTGTGAGAAGACTATTTGTACCGCAAACAATACTCCGGAAGCAATTAGAACTGGTTTTCGATCCAGACGTTTATAACAAGCGTAGAGTATATTGCATGTCCAACTATGAGTAGGAAAACGGCAGCTACAAGCCGTCACTATCAGCATCTTAGCACAAAGCTCTGTAAAAAGTATGTAAGCGTAAATTGTTTGACTGGCTAGTACTGCTTTCATATGAATAGTCGGAACATTTAACAAAATACGTGACGTAACCTGTGCCATCGTCAAAATCATCTGGCGCGCACACACACACACACACACATACATACATACACACACACATACGCATATGCATAAATCAAAATCAGCACCTTAAATTAAAAATTTCATTCACTTTTCTTTTAATTATTAATTGTTATGAGTATGATTTATAGATACATTTCTCATAAATTTAAATTATAAGGAACATTGTTTTACCTGACTTAAGACGGGCACTTTCACTGCGCTACAGTTTTTTAACTTTAGCAGTTAAGAGCGCTAAAACTGTTTGTTGTATGTATAACGATCTTTGTTCCAAATAAACTATTGATATTTAAAAAAAACGAATGTTTGCCATGGAAACAACACAAACTAGACAAAGCTTCATGTAATCCAATCAATCAATACTTTTATCTGAAACCAGTAATTCTGTTTCACGGAAGCTTTGTTTTTTTTTCAAATAAATGAGCCTATAGTTTGCGGTATGGCATCTTTTTTTTGTACAAGAGGAGACAAACTAACTAACTAAACTACCTAAAATGTAAAAATATTATGAATGTTTTCCGATTTAAATAATGGAATCTTAAACAGTTAGCCGCCAAAACAGCACTGAGAAATAAAAGGGCATTAATCTGTTGTCAGTGAATTGGTTTTAAGATTATTTGTAATGAAACAAGATATAACCATACCATATTTAAAGAATATGTAAAAAAGAATCAAACATATTCAAAAAGGCCTTTACGGCTGCTAAATCCATGTATTAGAAAAAATACTACTAAACAATCTTCAAATAAAATAAAACCTGCATGAAACATTATCAATTCTAAAACCGGAAAAACCAGAATGTTTAATACTGATTACTGGTTGAAGATTGATGTAGTTTAAACCAAAGAATAGTTTGAACATTTTTCACCAATATTATAGCAGAAATTCTCTGG
This sequence comes from Calephelis nemesis, assembly GCA_002245505.1. Lineage (NCBI taxonomy): Eukaryota > Metazoa > Arthropoda > Insecta > Lepidoptera > Riodinidae > Calephelis > Calephelis nemesis. Next base: position 18,791 of record NJDD01006976.1, read on the forward strand.
CAATGTCTACTATAACATTGTAATATCTAAACTCTTCACCAAGAACTGCAGAATCATTATTGACGCAACTTCTCAAATAGACTAAAAATAATTTTGAGTTTTAGTTTGTTGATAAAAACTTACATATTAAAAGCCTTTAAATAGTTAAAAATGAAAAATAAATTAGATTTGTGGGTTCATTCTTTAAAATTAGTTGCTTCAGTAATAAATGTAGTTGCTCCTCACCTAGCTATAATATTCAATTGTTGTGTTTCAAATAGCTTTTCATATAATTATTTAAATCTGGAAGTTAGTCTGATCTCAAAAACTATCGACCTATCTCCGTTCTGATTACCCTCAGTAAAGTATTTAAAAAAAATATGCTTAATCAAATATTATTACATTTTAAATGTTGAACTGTTAAAGAAAATGTATGAAGCCTTAGAGGAATCTTAGAATTTACGCGGTATATTCTGTGATTTGTCTAAGGCATTTGGTTGCATTAATTAAGATACTCTGATCAGAAAACTTCGCCATTTTGGAATTAAAAATAAGTCACTTGATATTCTGATTTCTCATTTGATCGGCAGAATTTAGAAAGTTGAGATTTTTGGTGATGTAAGCCAATGTACAAACTGGACCACGATTCCACCACATTTTTTAGAAATCACAGTAGATAAAAAGTTACAATGGGACCTGCACATTGCAAAGCTTACCATTAGATTAAGCTCAGCACCTTACGCTGTTAAGAAAATGAGGCAGTTAACAGATGTCGGCACCGCTGGAAATGTTTGTTTTAGTTATTTCCAGGTATTTCAGGGTTTATATTATAAGGTTTGACATTCTACTCTGGAGAAACTCGGATGAGGTAAACACAGTATATAAGAGGGCTATACGGGCAATTTATAACTTAGGCCCAAGAGTTTCCCTCAGGTTCAAAAGTTTAAAGAAACAAATATTTTAACAGTGACTTCTCAATATATTTTTTAAATTTCTATAAATTTTAAAGAAAGAAAAAATTTCGCCGAAGACAGGATTTGAACCTGTAACCTTTCGTCTCAAGCCGACGAATGCTCTAACCAATTGAGCTACTGAGGATTCAAGTCCCGTGACGAAATTTTTAATTCCTTTCTAACCCGTTAACGCGGGTAGCTATTCATTAAAATTTATAGAAATTTATCCCACGCACAGGGCAAGTGCTAAAAAATAAAAAAATAAAAATACGATATTTTTTAACCTTATTATATGTCCATAAAATAAAAAGGGGATTAAACTTTTTTGTATGAAGTCTGGCTTAGTGCCAGGCTGCCATTTTGTGTGTTTTTTTTTAAATGGCGGCGACAGATAAATTCTACAAATATAGATAGCGGACACTAGTACGAACAAAAAAGTATAAGGATGAACATATCTCAAATCGTCACGTTACAGAGTTATTTCCGAAACAAAACGATGATGAGAATTTGGCCCAAATCAAAAAAAAATATTTATAATTGTATTTTTGTAACGATAATAATCTTAGTTCATTACATTTTTGCCATTTTGGAGAAATATTCGGAGAAGTTTGTTACAGTTTTTGAATTACGAGATTGCTACGACCGCGACGTTGTGAACATTTATTGTATACATTTATATAATAAAAATACGTAAATAATATATATAATTCATTCGTTAACAAGTTTACCTTTGACCACTGTCTCACATGATGGTTAGTGATGATGTAGTCTAAGATAAAGGTGGGCTGACTTGGAAGGGGGGG
>NJDD01006976.1:20532-37962 GCA_002245505.1 Calephelis nemesis
TATAATTACGCCCCCTGACTGTTTCTAAACGACCTCGTAATGAAACATTTATATCGCTTTATGGCATGTCTTTGCCGTTAGAGTGGTAACTAGCAACGGCCCACTATGTTGTGCATTGTCTTTTATAAGGTAATTAAAGTATTCGCCATCGATCTTTTATAGTAAATATCTCTTGAAATCTGACGCTTTTAAATATGTTGACCCATATACTTATTTGTTTGTACAAGTGTGCCCTATCACTATTTGTAAGAATTATTATTCGCCGCCATTTTGAAAGAAACACAAAACGGCGGCTTTGACTAAGCCGGAAGGTTTGGACCCCTTCGTTTAAGAAAAAATGTGATGTTCGTGAAGTAAACACGAGGAATAAAAACAATTTTGTTCTGCATAAGTAAGTGTGCGTATAAATATTACGACAAAACTTGAACCCTGTCTAGCCTAAGGTACCAAGTTTCACAATGTGTAAGGGACACAAATCAATTGCCAACCGAGCACAATTCAAATCCGTCCGAGATGTTTAAACGGAGTTTTCATTAGAAATTTGTAAAACGCATTATTTTTTCGTTGGAATAAATCTATGGGATCAAACCCGGGACGTCTTGGCATCATCACACGAGCGCTGGACCACTGACAATAAAACTCATTTTAATAGTAGGTATTGCGTAGTAAACATAACTGTCGAAAATTCGATAAGAAATGATCGCATGAATTTCTCTCACAGCATGAATTGAATCATTTGTAGCTCATATAGCTACAGAGTTTTCTTTGACGATCGATATACATACATTTGGAAAACAAAAGTTTTCAAGTTCAAATCCTATATCAGTATTTTTTTTTCTTTATTGAAAAGAGTTAAAACTATTACGAAAATCTGTTGTTTGTTTATTCTAATTGTATTTTGGTAATTTATTTTTGTACGGCATCCTTATCATTAATACAGTCATGACAAATAACAAAAAAGGGCGTAGTGCCGTAAAAATTGTGTGCCACAAATCCGGTATTTTTTTAATATTCTAACAATTTCCATGGTAAATTTGGTCACTTAATTCTGTACGGCATCAGTTTTATATTATTTCAATACAGCTTCTAATCCAATGACAACAATGCCGTTACAAAAATAAATATCCAAAATGAACTCAATCTACCTGCACTTTTGAAATCTCACCTGCACTTAGTTAGACAGTTTACAGGTGACTGCATAGTGCTATATCTTATTATTTTATGCTCTTATATCGTCCTATATACGTTACCTGGTGGTTTATATGAGCCATCTATTTTTGACATGGACCTGTAGTCTATTATAAGGTGCCGTCGCTGTATTATGTTCTAGACGGAAACCAGACTTATATGGACTTAAGAGTTCATTATGCCTGAGAAAATAAATTAGATTTTTATAAACTTGTTTGCTCTAAATCATTAGCCAGAAAAGATAGTATGGATGAGATGAGTCAAAAGTCTGAAGGGCTCAAAAGATGGGATTTTTTTCCAAACAAGTTTTTCTTTAAACTTCCACTTCTATTATGAAAACATAGAGGTAAGTGTATAAAGTTTAACTTCTGTTAATAACTTATTCACAATTTTATTTTAACAATAAAAAACGACCAAGATGGGTTCTTAATGTTAAAGAAACAGACATCGCTTCTTAACACGTGATTGTTGTTGATTATTGCCAACCTGAGGTTGGTATGTGTAAACCTTTTGCGTTGGTAAGTTTGTAGAGTATTATATCCTCCCAGACAGTCGCGTTCGAACTCCACTGGGCATTAAAAGAAAAATAGAAAAGAAAATAATATTTTGCGGAATATGAGTGTTACAAAAATGTTACAAAATTACTTAAGCGTTACAACATATCCTACCAACTTGTGATGTGCAAATATTTTAATAGGTTTTGATCATTACTAATTTAAATTATTTTGTTTCTTTCTACACATTGTATTTTGTGTTCATTACATGTTTATTTATTAATACAAACAATTTTTAGAATGTAAATTAATTCATGCCTATCTACCGTAAACTACCACCGTTTCCAAACCTATCCAGATAAGAGAAATAACGGCAAAACGATGCAGATACAGATGAATGCAGAATAAACAAATGAAGTATTTTGACATTATGGATAAAGAACAGTCTAAAGTTATGGCACCAATTCGAGGGAGTTACAAATAAACCGCAAGTTTTACAAACCGGTTAATATCAGCATTTTTATTTAAAAGGGTCCCATAATAACACTGGGAAGTTATACATGCTTTTGAGACATGATTTAATCATAAATATGTATACTTTCACGTCCAATAAAAATAATCACGAAATTACTTCGTACATCACGTATTTTAGTTAGTTAAACAATCATGACCCACGTGGAGATTAATAGTTTTATTACGTAATGTTTCATTAAATATTTTTTCACTGCACTTCATAATCTATACTACATAGTGAATGCTACATTCATTTGTTAATAATGAGAGCTTTTGGTTTGATATTTTTTATGTTTGTCTTAATAATATCAACTTATGGATTCGTTTTACCAGGAGCTGGTAAGCAATATTTTTATCTATTATCTATCTATCGTCTCAGCGGTCTAGTGGTTCAGTTTTTGGACTTGACTGCCTCAGGTCCCGGGTTCGAATCCCGGGTCGGGGAACAAAAAGAAAACTGGGTTTATCTAATTTTCTAATAAAAAAACCGTTGCTCGGGATTGGAAATGTGCCCGGTTGGCGATAGGCTTGCCACCTATTACATTGTGGGACTTAGTGTCTTCGGCTGGTCGTGGGTGCCCTGGTTGTGGCTCTGCCTGCCTCTTCGGGGATATGGGCGTGAAGATACTTTTCTTTTATTATATAGAAAGAGCAGTACGTTTTTGTTCTACATTTTATACAGTAAGCATAGTAAATATTTGAGCCCTGACAATATTTTTTAAGCACTCTAATTTCTGTTTTGTATGTTAACTAACCAAAAAATGAAGGGCATCGATTTGATAAGGAACGGAAATGCACTATTTTTAGTAACTTAATCCATTTGAATTTTTTTATTGCTTTTCGGTATAGGTAAAGATTACATTAGTTTTTGTGTGTGTGTTGTGTGTACAGTAGTGTGCATCACTGCATTTATGATGAAAGTGGTATTTTATAAGGCAAATACGTGACTTGTCACGTAACGACAATTATGGTATTTGTGTTTGAGACTGGGTGCAAAATTATTTCGAAGAAAAAGGTGCAAGGGATCAAGCAGAGACAGAGTTGTACAAAGAGATTATGAGGATGGATACTAGCTAGGTGCCTGCTGGTGAAGATTTCACGAGACTAGCCATTACCTCGTCAGCACCGCTTTATGTGATATCATTACTATCTAGTAACAGGCAGTGCTACAACATCATTTTTTTAAAATATATATTTGTGTCCGTAACCTGTCGGTTTTCCGTTGCACCCGTTTTGAAATCACAACGATTCTCAAAAAGTTTAACTTCAATACCTACTGTACTTGTCAAGACAGTACCGTGAAATTATAAATGTAAATGATCAATGATACACAAACTGTTATTTATCGACATTTATATTAATCACCTTTAAATTATGCTTCCTCAGAAACGATACACTTACGCCAACTAATTATCCAATCGTCAAAACATAATTTTAACCATCAAGTATGAATATCATTTTTTCATAACTCTACTGTGGACGTGAAGTCTCGCATTCTTATATGAAAACACGTTTATTTTGTGGAATTGGTAAAAGATCATTTAAAAACTAATGCAATAAAATAACGTGTTTATATAATTAACTTTTATTTAAAAAAATATGGAAATTTTAAAAATCAACAACTATGTCTAATCAATAACTATATATTAACTAACATTAATAGCTTAACAATCAATAAAGTATGAAAGTTATTTTTAAATGCATTAGCAATATTTGTATACAAATTGTGATCTTTTTTGTAAGTTCTGTCATTTTGTGATTTCTCTATACGATTTATTTAAGTATTTTTAACATACTTTTTGTGAGATTTTTAAAGCATGAAAATCAGCTGTTATTCTTGCACGTTTTAGAGAAGCATCTGGCTGTCAGCCAGAGAGTTTTTTATGGTCTTATGGATCTCTTAAAAGCGTTTGATGAGTTGTATGAAAGGAACTTTTTGATATTTATCCAGATTACATGATTCCTGCTACGTGATGTACAGTCTATACATGTTTATTACAGATAAATGATGTATGCGGCAATACATTGCCTTGGTTTGATTTTCAAATTGGCGTCAAACAGGACTGTGTGTTGACAGTACGTTTGGTTATTTTGTAGTTGGACAAATGCCTCCAACGTGAAAAAGCAATGAAAACGGAAGTGTGCATGACGCAGGTATACTGCTTATATGCAGATGATGCTGTAGTTTTGTTGTTTTAATTTGAAGAAAAGTAAATTAAACGTGGTCAGAATGGATGTTAGAATTTTTGCTTATACAGTGCTAGATCAAGTTAATGAAATTGTATATGTAGGTGGTGCTTTTAGCATAGGTGGTAGATCGTACATATTATGTATGCAAAAGTACACTGAATAAAAAAAATATGTTGCTAATGTCAAAAAAGCAAAGGAGTGGGATAAATGTGGTCAAAATAAGAAGGCTACGGAAAATCTGTTACTTAACGCTCGCTCACCGCATTCGTAGCAGATGCATAAAAATGGGATTCAAAGAAAGGTTTAGTGTAAAAATTAAAAAGGGCAGGCACCTTGGTTCGTTTATGTTAAAAGAATTACAAATGAACTATTGACAAAACAGATATAGAATTACTGATTTTTAAAGATATGTATTTATGTAGCTAAGCTTCACTTAAAATAGACCTAGTAATTTTCCCAACCATTGATTTTCTTTTTCACCAATAGTGGATTCTGAATGTTAAAAATTTAACTACAGTTGAAAAAGATCAAGAACACGTAACGAGTTCATAAGTTATTGGTTTGCTAGTCGCAGATTTGGAAACTCTAAACGCCTGAACCTATTCACTGTGGAGGATCGGCCTATTATATGTCTCACAGCCACAACACTGAGTCATCGGGTAACCCTTTTAACGTTCCTGCTAAACTATGTTTATTTTATTTTATTTATTTTCTTTATTTAGAAATAGCCAACAGCTTACATTATCGATCTTAATTGTTCATAAATTACAAAATATCACAGATTATTATTTCAATATTATGTAAAGCAAAAAAATAAGATAAAATTTCAATTAACAATTATAAAAATTATTGTTTGCATGCAAAAATCATAAATAACAAAAGCTAAAAGTATCAAATATTTCATTCCATAAAACATATATCTAAGTTGTTAACTACATTCAAAATACATAAATATAGGTGCAGTTGGAATAAGTATTACAAATATATTTCACTTTGTTTTATTTTACTATAAACAGCCGATTTAAATTTATCAGGATCATACGATAAAATGTCAATCATACTAAAACTTGTATTATAAGTTTCAACCATACTCCTAATAGGAACGCGACGGCAAACGTTTGTGCGACAAATACCCACGGCAAACAAATGACCAGCTCGTATCTCTCGTTTGTGTACAGTCCGTGGTACAGCAAAGAATATATGTAGATATTACTAAGTTAATACAGTCAAACTTGTTATTAATAATTTTACTCCAAGTTGTAACATCTAGCTATTTACGTCTGTTCTCTAATGAATTCATATTATATTTTGTGAGCACCTGGGAATATGATAAGTAATTTTTATGACAACGGTAGCGCATAGCACGTAAAACCTTTCTTTGGACCTTCTCAATAGCCTCCGTATATTTTTGATAGAAGGGGTTCCAAATAGGAACAACATATTCCAATTGTAATCGTACAAGTGTCTTATATAAATACAGGTAGGTAGATGTTAGTTTAAAACTATAGGAAGTCCGCATCACAAAACCGAACATTTTAAAAGCCTTTTTTATATTAGTGTCGACGTGCAAATTAAGGTTTAATTTGCAGTCCAATTGTATTCCCAGATCTCTTAAATTTTCAACGTTATTTAATAAAGTATTACATAATTTTTAAGGATTCTTATATACATTTTTATTTCGAGTGAAATTAATATAATGACATTTAGTAATACTTAGCTGAAGTTTATTGTTGTTACAATATTCAGTCAATCTGTTTAGATCTTCTTGAAAACTATAACAGTCTTCTCTTGATTTAATAACTTTAAATTTTTTTAGATCATCTGCATATAGCAGAAATTTACAATTTTGAAAACATTTTTTAATGTCATTGATGAACAATATAAACAGCAATGGCGCGAGTATTGAGCCTTGTGGTACACCTGAAGTAATTAAAATAGTTCTTGAATGATATCCATTAATTACCACTTTTTGAGATCGGTTTTGGATGTAGGATGCAAACCAGCGTAGCAAATTTCCACGAATACCATTGAACGCCAACTTGTTCAATAATAACACATGGTCAACTTTATCAAAAGCCTTTTTAAAATCAGTGTATACAGCATCAATTTGAATTCGTTGATCAATATGCTTAAATAAATAATTTGCAAATTCTAATAAATTAGATGTAGTAGATATGCGTTTCACAAAACCATGTTGTTCCTCAATAATAGATGTATGTATAATAGGGTATATCTGATCATGGACTAACCTTTAGAATAATTTAGACAAAACTGACAGAATAGATATAGGTCTATAATTTTCCACATTACATTTAGATCCACCTTTGTGGACGGGTGTTATATTAGCACGTTTCCAAATTTCAGGAAAAACGCCTTCAGCTAAACATTTATTATAAATAATATGTAAGGGCTCACATATAGAATCAGCAGTTTGTTTAAAGTAAATTGGAGGTAGACTATCAGGCCCAGGTCCCTTTGAGACATCAAGTAATTTTAGTTCCCTCAAGAGATGATCCTTGGTAAGATATATGTTAGATAGCAAGTTATCATTTATTATCAGATGTAGTTTGAAGTGGCTGCCATTGATTCAAGTTAGATGAAGAGGGTTCAAAGACTGATAAGAAGAAACTAGAGAACAAATTAAATTAGAGAGAAAAAATAATTATTATAATTTCAGGGTCACTGGACCTAAAGTGTTCATATTGCATTGTAGATGGAATATCCCGATTGCCTTTTCGATTGGAGACATATTTTCAAAAATACTTTATGTTCACTGGAATGCTTTTTTCAACAGTCTCCATTTACTCCCGGTAACATTTGTCACATTGTTTTTTAAATAATCTTCTTTGTTGAGAAAATAACTCATAATCACATTCATTTCTAAACTTTTTCCATTTAACCTAAGCTCTTTCTTTTCTTTTAAAAGTTTTTATTAATGACGAAGAGAACCAGACCGGAATTCCATCACACCTAGAACTAGCTAGTGGAGCACATTGCTTAATTATTGTATCAATAGTGTTATAGAAGAAGTTTAAAGCCTCCTTAGAAGGAAGTTTATATAGTAACTTTGACAAATTAATATTGTTTATCTTATAATTCATTAAATCAAAATCTGTTTTGTAAAAGTTATACTTAATCATAGGTTTTCTTTTAATTGGTTTTAATGTGTGAGTTAAATGAACATCGGCTATAAATGGCGGATGATGTGGGTCGGGAGGTAAAAGAGTGTTACTTGATATATTCACTGAGGCACTGGCATTAGATATGAAAAGATCTAGTATTTTCTCTTTGGCATTAGTAATTGCATTATATTGGAAGGCACCTAAATAAGACATAAAGTTAGACAACGTAGACTGCAAGTGTGATGTACTCCCAATCCCTTGAACATATGGCTGTCCGCTTGAATTCCAGTTGATGTCAGGAGTGTTATAGTCTCCTATTATACAAAAACTGTCTACGGAGCTATTAATAAGAGAATCTTGCAAAAGGTCAAAATGACTCTCATATACTTAGGGAAAGGTTCTAGGAGGAATATACGCAGCACTCACAACATATTTTTTTGAAATTTCTATTAGCAGATGCTCAATAGTTTTTGGTTTTCAGCAGTCAGTCAGATTGATTATGTTAAATATAGATGATGTCAGTCTGCGTAGAACAGCCACGACTACTCCACCCCCATCTTGCCTACCTGTAGCGTTCCTGTCCCTGTCACAACGGTATACATTGTATCGTTGATCTACAAATTCGTTGTTATCGATATCAGGTGTCAGCCATGTTTCAGTGAGCACGATTATGTCATAGTTATTAGCTAAGATGCTCATGTAAAGTGTATTTAATTTAGTCCTTATGCCCCTACAGTTTTGGTAATAAACTTTAAGAATATCCATAGGTGAAATGTCAGTCATAATGAAAAATGCAGACAATTAATGCATATAAAGCATAAAGTATTTGTTCCAAGAACCAATATGTTTTAATAAGACGTAGTTGGAATATACATATTAAGGAATTGAGAATTTCCAAATCAATATAACACTTATTAGGACGCGACTTAAAGACCAAAAGCAAATAAAAATCCCATTGCTCAACATATTAAGTAAATAATAAATACATAATCCATATAATGCATACAAAAAATTAGTAACACACATAATTAAAATAAAACCGAAGTTGATATTAAGATAGAACCACACATTCAGTACAAAAACTAAGTAAACTACCCAAATTATAATAGACTAGCTGCGCCCCGCGGTTTCACCCGCGTAAGTCCCAATCCCGCGGGAACTCCGGGATAAAAAGTAGCCTATATGTTATTCTGGGTCTTCAGCTACCTACATACCAAATTTCATCGTAATCGGCTTTGTAGTTTTTGCGTGAAAGAGTAACAAACATCCATACATCCATACATTCATACATCCATACATACAAACTTTCGCATTTATAATATTAATAGGATGAAGAACAGATATTGCTTTGTTGCTTTAGCAACAGTTATTTCTTTCGAAATAACTACTTCTTCTTAAGCGTGAGGTGCTCATTTAAAAATATTTTAGAAGAAGTTCCAGCTATACCTAGCTGATCTGTGTTTAAAGATTTTACTTTTCATGATGCGGCTAGCATATTGTCTCTCTGTATACGAGTAGTAAATTTCACAATTATGTTTTTAGGTCTATCACTTCCATGTTGTGCATGTGGAACTCGATGCACTGATACGACGTCTTTTTGAGAGAAATTATATCGAATAGCAGTACTGATCGACTCGATAATGCCAAGTAGGTTTTCGTTTCTTCGCTCCGGAACGTTACAAATTTCCACATTACTACTCCTATGTTAAAGCCTATGTTGAAGCCTATGTTTAAAACAATATTTCATTGAAAGCATATTGTTATTTTTTAACTTGACGGTTCTGATAATTTGTTTTTTTTTTCAGGCGCATTCGGCGGTCAGTATGGTTTTAGTTATTTTTTTTATTATGATTTTATTTGTTTTTATTTAGCAAATGCTGAATAAAAACACAGCAGAGCTGACAGTCTGCCGATGGAACAGCAACACAATGCATTTCACGCACTACTTTGTACTTTATAATAAAAAAATTGATTTTAAGAGGCATAACGAGATCGGACTAAAATAATAATTTATGTTATTTTCATAAACTAGTGGTCGCCCGTTTATCGGAATTCGACCATAATAAATTTCATTATCTTGTTGATAAGAACGCCATCTGTGATCTTTTGTTGTTATCAATAAAATATTTGTTTGTGTGTTTCAATTACATAGTAGTGTGGGTAATGTTTTATTTATAGGTTTAATGTAATTTATAAGCATCATTATTGAAAAATATTAGCGTGTAGGAGAAGTCCAGAACTTCTCCTCCTTCTCCTTTAGCCAAGACACATTTTTGATCGTCTATTTTGTTATCCTTATTTATTATTTTCAGTTGATAGATTTGAATAGCAAAACACAAAGTTTTTTTTTTAATTTTACCTATGATTGCACCACAAAATATATTGTACAATTTAAGTTTTCAAAAAATACATCACATACATTTGTTTACGTCAGTGGGCGCGCGGTGGGCAATTTGCCGCCCGGCAACACCTGATGTTACCATCAGGTGTTGCCGAGCGACAAAAACCTTCTCGTCAAGCGGTGCACCGTGCACTGATGGCGTCCGGCCTCTTGGCAAGTGTAAAGAAAACCGTTTCAATAACAAAATATCATTTGAAAATTAGCTCTATTTGTATATTTTCTTTTCAGGGCCACAATTCGGTAGCAGTAAGTACAATTTTAAATAATACCATGGATGTCATGCAAAGTCTCTTGCGAAGAAGGCAGAGAGTATCGAGTGCCAGTGACACGAATAGTGCAAACATATCTTTCTTCTTAGCTTCATCCATAGATTACTCTTTACATTACGAGCATTGTGATTTCCAAAACTCTTAATACTACCCTCAGACAAAACTCAAGCAATTTGATCATAAACAGTTACAATTTCAACCGCCTCCAAAAATTGAGGTAGTGTTCAATGTAACTGTATTTTTTTTATGATTCCGAGGTGGTCCCATATTGATTTCGTAGTGACTAGTGGTTTTTGAGTTATACTTAATAGTGAATAAAATGTTCACATATAATTTAAGTGAAAAATGTATGCATAAGTGTAATTCGAAAACTACAAGTAAAATTTCGAGAAAAATTATGTGAGATTTTGGAAACATTTACTATCTTTTGAAAAAAGAACTTTATCTCTCGACGTGGTAAATAGTTGGAGTCGATTTTTGCAATATTATATTCCACCGATACACAATACATCTACTCATGCTTACCAGTGTAAGCGCAATAAAGCTTAAAATTAACTTACTTCTGAAAAGCAAGTCTAATCGATCTAGTTTATAAGCATTTACGTAACTGTCCTCACGTGAATGTAATGAAAGCGCTTCAGTACTTTAACATGGTTATATTTCTGAAGTGCGCACATTATGCAAACTCAATTTTTCATCACAATATTTTTATGAAGACTTGTCTTTAGCCCATTCCTGCAACCATTAACATCAGTACTTTTCAATTTTGGTCTGAGGCATCTGTGTAGAACATGCCGTTCGTAAAAGCGAACAAAATTATACTGGCTCATTACCAACAACATCACTGCTGGTAGAGCGCCGTGATGGTTCGGGTAAGGATCCACCGTCCGCCTATGCCTACCATGACAAGTCATGCACCGGTCCTGAAGGTCTGATTGACAACTTCAAAAAGAGTTGCACAACCATTTGAGCTACCAAGGACTTAAATCTAGTTGGTAAATTGTTAATTCCTTATATGGATTTCTTCAATAGCTATGAAGAATTACAACGCAACATTTTTGGGATTGATAATTTTAAATGTATCGTTGGAGATGACAATCTCACATAATGGCAATAACTTTCAATTTTTTTATTCATTCCAATTTTTAGTACTTTTCTGTGCTTGAAATAAATTTTTTTTACAACTTACTAATTAACTAACCTTTAAAAATGTTGTTCCTAAATGACCAAGTCAATAACAATCAATTTAATGAATGTGTATTACTAGCGCACAATATACGTTACAGATCGATTACTCAGTTATTTTTTCTTTTAAAGGTCAAGCTGGCCTGGCCAACAGTGGTAAGTACTGTATTTAACATTATGTGGGATAATTAGAACATCGTCACTCTAGTTCAGTGCTCTGACTTGAACTTGACTTTAAGGAGTCGCTTGGGTGCGATTCCCGGGACGGGCAAGTAAAAAAAACAAGACATTTTGGAATGGTTAGGGAATAATTTTGCACAAATTGATTTAATTATCAGTATGAAAGTACTATCATTTATGTTGTAGAATACAATATTCATTTATTGCGCTGTCGTACACAAACATGACAACACGAACATTAGCGCCGTCTTACGAACTTTCGATCAGGTCACGTGTCCTGTCGCAAAGAAATTTTCACTTCAATTAATGTGTCTTAGAACTAGTATATTATCACTTTAGAGTTAACTGCAAAACTGTAGACACAATAAACATGTCAAATAATCCAAATGTTGTTTTAATTAATCTCTAAATTTCAAAATTCATTTTTAGCCACGGAAACTAACAGACAAGTGTGTAAGTATTTATTATATTTTCATTTTAATCGTAAAGTTAATTGGACAGTGTGTTGGAAGAAGAATCGAGCTGCAGCATTTACAATATTAGACGGCTGAGGAAGATCCAATTATATCTCGACGTAATGAGCTCCATAGATTTAGAATGTACTATGTATAGGATGTGCTCTGACAGCTTAACACTGTGGTGGCGATGCAAAATTTTCACTTTATTTTGTTTTCTCCTGGTATTAGTAATCAAATAAGGGTACGAATGAGTGACAATTTTTTTTCATGCTTCTTGTTTTTTTAATAATTGTTTAATCAAATCGAAGTTTGGTTTTAAAAAAGTTAAAAATATAAGGACTATATTATTTATATGTTCAAATGGGGTAGAAGAAGCATTACAAACAATTTTAATAACAGTCATTTTTTTTCCTCCTACATGCAATAAATACTTGAATTTCACGTGCCTATTAAAAAAAACAACAACAAAAAAATGTATATTTTCAATTTTGTAATAAAAATAACGTTGCCCGTGATTGGATATATTATGGGCTCGGTTGGTGATAGGCTTGCCACCTATCACATTGTGATAATAGGTGTCTTCGACTAGTCGTGGGTGCCCTGGTTGTGCCTCTGCCTCACTCTTAAGGGATATTCAAGTAAATATACTATGTATTTTAATTACTCTGTACGTTAGATGACTAGCAGTTAATGGCCGCGTTCTAATCCCATGCGTTACCAACAGCACTATAAATTCACTTAAGTTATTCAAATTTTATTAATGTTTTGCTTATTACATTCCCTTCATCATCGAGTATTATTTTTGTATTTACTCGCTATAGAAAAAAGGCTTATGGTCACAATTTCTTTTTCAGACAAACCACAAAGTAATTGTAAGTAAAAAGTTTATGTTACCCTTAATTACATGCGTAAGTACTATTTATTCTCCTGAGATAACAGACAAAGCAATTAGCAGTATTTACAAGCAGTATTTTTCATTCAAATTCACGGCCTCCGTCCTCATCTAGACTGGAGATTTATATGAACTATGCATAACATACTCAAATATGTTGTTTTGCTTATAAAATAATTTAATTAACTACATAATGTGTGATATCAGACAGTTTTATGATAAAACTTATATTAAAATAAATAAAACTACGTGATTGATTGAGTTTGGAGCTTCTTGTTTACAATGCGATAAAAAATTCCTGCAAGTTAATCAAATAAGTATTCTTACGATAATTTCTACTTACTTTTCCCCGTGTTGGTCCGGGCTCCTTTGTAGAATAGACCACCTGCCTTCCTGTGCCAGGCAGCTCGTAAAAGGCGAGCATAGGCTTGCCGTCACTAACACCGTGACATCTGACTCGCCCGGCTTGGTACCACCACCTTACCTATTCCTACCGCCATAACGTATCCGGTTTGGAGGGTAAGGTAGCCTCTAAACTTACTTTTGCTCGAGGTCTAACATCCCGGCCTCTGGTTGGCAACGCACGATTACCACCTTTTTTGTCTCTAGGCGGCGGGAATTTCTTACCATAAGGAAATCCGTCTGCTTGTTTGTCTTCCAATGTCATAAAAAAAAAACATTTCGTGTGTATGAGGTTAGTGCTCATTCATTTAAATCACTGAAATATTCCCTCGAACTGTTTGGGATTACTATGTGGTAGAGTGCTGTGCAGCAGTTCGTCCCGATCGGTATCTCCAACCAATACAGATTTTTAATAACAACGATTTTGGAGGCAATCAATATTAGACGGTATTTTTATCTTTTCTCAAAGTGTCTTTATTGGCCTCAAATATTATAAAAATGTTTTAATTATTAATGTTATCACATCGAACTTTAGTTGTTATTTTAAAAATCATTCATTTTAATACTATTACCGTTTTACTGTGATATTATCAAGGTTGAATTTTAATACAAATTTAGAGAAAAAGGTAAAACTGTTTAATGATTTTTTATAATACTTAAGATATTCTTATCTTACTGACTACACTGGTCATACAATAATGTTGTTTTTAATTCTTAATCATTTGATTTGTTGCAGCACAAGTTGGAACAGGAAATAAACGTAAGTATTTTAACAAAATAATATAAATGTTTTGAACATTCCAAAACTGACTTCAGTCTCATAATAACATTGTCTAAATAAGTACTCAAGAAAACAATCGATTTCCCCGAGAGTCAAATATTGGACCCGCTTTTGGTGACAATTGGATCGTATTGAATGTACTCTAATGTCATACATAAAAATAAAGAAGTTGAACACATAATCACGTTTTTTTTGCATTTTAATAAAGAAATCGATTATGTGTTCAACTTCGTAGTAGTTTATGGTAGACAGGGCTAAATTTATTATCATTTTAAAATTATTTGTAAGTTATAACTCAAATTATAATAGGAATAAAACTATTTGTTCGTATGAATATTAAAACATTGTGTATATAATTAGTTATATTATACTTATAAAGATATTAAATTATTTGCACACCACAATGTGGTAGAATATGTTGGAAAGCTTAAATAATTTTGTAACAACCTTAACACACATATTCCGCAAATAAATATATTTTCTTTCTTTCTTTTTCTTTCTTTCTTTTCTTTCTATATTTATATACATATACGATTATCGATTTCTTTCTTCTTTTTAAACTGAATTCAAAAATGCAATAATAATGCCAGGTAGAGACTACACAAAGCGTGTAGCATTCGCATTCTTTAGATCGTCAGATCTAGTCCTACCGGCTGATTGTTGGTGCATGTTGCCGTCGTTTCCATTATGGGTGGTAGCGTGGATAAAATTTCAACCATGAGTTAGCGCCGCGCCAGTGATTTATGGTGTCATTGGGCGACGGTTTTCTCTCACCATCATTATCGTCGACTGCTTGTTTCATGTTTTCTAAAATGAAAAAGTTTGTATGCCACGAATTGAAGCGGCATACGAGCGACGAGCATACGGCAGGCGAGCATAGGCTCACCGTCACTAACATCCTGACATCTTACTAGGTGGTAGAGTTTCGCACCGACTCGCCCGGATTGGTACCACCGCCTTACTTATTCCTGCCACCATAACGTCAATGTTTGCTGTTGACGTGTTCCGCTTGGAGGGTAAGGTAGCTGTTAAACTGACTTTTGCTCGAGGCCTAACATCCCGGCCTCCGGTTGGCAACGCATCACTACCGTCTTTGGTGTTTCTAGGCGGCGTGAACTTCTTACCATCAGGAATCACATTCTTTGCCTTCTAATATTATGTTTTAAAAAAACCTGTAATTACAGTGATATCAAGGTTTTAAATGTGTGACCCCCCTCTTCTGTTTCATTAAATAAGTAAACCTAAATACATACATCAATTACCTACCTCTTTACGTCATTATTGAATATTTTTTTATGTTCTGTTTGCAGAATTTTTTAATAATTTTGCTAACGCTAACGCTGCCAGTAAGTATGCTTTTATACAAGACAATATGTCGTATCGTATCGTCGTTTAACTTGTCATGTTATATGTATCTTGGGCTAATTTCACCGATCATATTGAAAACCGAGTTTAGTTAAACTGAGTTCTGTGTGAATGAGTTCAAATTCCGGTTGTAATCCCATGCATAAGCTACTGCAAGTATTCTTTTAAAATTGATATTTTTTTTATCCCCAACCCCTTATAATCTACTTACCATACCAAATAATTTATTAATCAATTTTTTATGGTAAACCAAATTTCTGAGATTATAAAATTGACAAAATTGACGCTCTTCACAATTAACTAAACTCTTTTTACGTTGATCTTATCTAAATACAGCGGTGAAATTGCGCCTCGTTGGTCGAGTGGATAGCGTACACGCCCAACTACATTGGCTAACCGCGAGGCTCGGGTTCGATTCCGGGTTAGACGGGGGCAGACGTTTGTGTGATGAACATTTAGATGTCTGAATTTCCGGGTCTGGGTATTTATTAAATTTATTCTGGTATTTATTTAAGTATTTCTTTGTATTGGTATCGTTGACTAACATCCATAACACAAGCATATAATTTGCTTACTTTGAGGTTAGATTCAATTTGTGTGAGTTGTCCAAAAAAAAAACTGTCGGACGCGGCTGACAGGGTATCTAGACAATGAAAGAACACTGAGTCTTTTAAAATATTGGACGTAAGTCACGAACGTGACCTTAAACGTTCAGATGTTCCAAAGATACCTGATGGTCCGAATTTTTATGTCACCCGAAAATGTCCTCAAACCTGACCTAAGGATACCATGAAATTATTTTTTTAATTTTTTTTTGTTTCTTCATAAGATAATGGATTCTCCCATGTTGGTCCGGACTACTTTGCAGAATATGTCATCTTCCTTCCTGTCAGGCAGCTCGTAAAAGGCGCGCATAGCCTTTTCGTTACTTACACCGTGACGAGATAGTAGAGTTTCGCAGCGATTCGCCTTAATTAGTACCGTCTTTTCTATTCATGTTACTAAGTTTTTGCATACTTATGTATAAAAATATGTTGATAAATACTCGGAAATCATGAAATCTTTATTTTACTTGGATAAAACAGTTATAAGACTTATCAATACTTACAAATAAAACCATGAGGTTGTATGGTTTTTATTCATTTCACAATCACAGTTTAAGAAGTTCTAGTGATAATAGAATATGGTATAATTTATTAAATAATATATTTTGTGTTTTCAAGAAATGCTTATTTTTATAGTACGGAAACATTTATCTAATTAATATTGCCTTTTTCAGGTTTAGGCAGCCTCCTTGGTTAGAAATACACTTAGCGAAATAATTACAAAATTATGTAATTGAAGTTTTTGAAAATTAATAAAAATATTTGAACTATTTAGTTATTTTATTTCATTTTTAACGCAAATGAATGCCACATAATCGTAAATGAATAACACGATAATATTATTTATTTGACCGCCTCGTTGGTCGAGTGGCTAGCGTACACGCATAACTACACCGATCAACCGCTAGGCTAGGGTTCGATTCCCGACGGGGGCAGGAATTTGTGTGATGAACATTTAGATGTCTGCATTTCCGGGTCTGGGTGCTTATTAAATTTATTCTAGTATCTATTTAAGTATTTCTATGTATTAGTATCGTGGACTAGCACCCATAACACAAGCATATAATTTGCTTACTTTGGGGTTAGATTCAATTTGTGTATTCATATTTCAAAAAAAATATTCAGATCACATATTGTACAATAGAAAAGAACTAGAAGGAAAAGTAAAATGGAAGACAAACGGCGAGCCCTTATCTTCTAGGCAACCTGTTAAAGTACAAGAAATACAATTGTAGCTGTCGATGCTTCGAGTATCTAAAATAATCGGCGGGTGCGGTGACCGCAGCGCTAATTAGACTTTAGATATTTGTCGTTGTTGAGTTTGATTCCATTACTTGTATCACTACGCACTGCTACCATTTAACGTAGTATAATATTAAACACAC
>NJDD01006976.1:60993-71897 GCA_002245505.1 Calephelis nemesis
AAAAAAAAAATATTTCACTATTTTTGCATTAATATAAACTAACACAACTTGTTTTCTATTTAAAATCGAATAAATAACACATTTTTACTAAAAACAGCAATGTTATAAAACCGGGTATTAGGTCGGCACCTACAGCTCGCAACGCGTGGCTTAATGCGCTATGTATAGCGAACAAATTATGCGCATTAATTATGCGCAATGTATTGCGGACTAAAAAACTGCTAAATATTTAACCATTTGTTTCCGACAAAAACTGTTAACGGAATTTTGAAGTCTGATATGTATCAAAACAACCACAGAAGTCGTATTTTTTTTATTTATAGAAACCACAGAAGTTTTCACCCTGTATATTTTTTAGTTTAGAGTTTCTTTCGCTGGATCTTCTCAGTGTGTGGCAGCATTTCCGATCTGGTGTACCACTTGTATAGTCCACTTTGATAAAGTTTTTTCTGATTCTTATTTTACACCAACCTTTTCTTTTAATTTCACTTTGTCTAGGATCTCGGCAAGTCGGCGAGCTTTTCGCCACAGATTTTTTAAACTGCTCTCATTTGGACCATATTAAGTAAGTAGGCTACTACTTTCATACTTTATTGACATAACTATCTCTCGCTTCCAGACAGCAACGTTTAAACAAGATCAAAATTAAACAAAGCGAGTCACCCATTCTAACTTAAAACCTCGCTTTGAAATAGCTTACTCAGTGCTCCTTTCACACTATTCTCTGCACATGCTCTTCTTTCTACATCTATTGTGTATCTTCTAATTCTGCAAATACAAAATATTTGCAACTCAGATGGTATAGATTTCAGATGGAAAGTACAGAATTATTTCCATAAAGTAGGTAATTTCCCACGAGGTCACCTATACGTATTCCCATACTCATTGATCTTAACCTTTGGAGTAATTTGTCCAATGTGCTCACATAGCTTACCATCTAAATACATATCGCACGCATCAGGGATCCGCATTCGTCTTAGTCCGGAAAAAAGTTTCAAAATTTTCTTTAAAGAGTTGGCGATGGGTTGGCTTGAAATACTGTCTCGCTTTACTGAGCACAACAAGTTTTTTAGAGGCTATTTTAACCATCTTCTCCAGATGACCACGAAATTGAACATCACTCAATATGTCAACTCCAAGTATACCAATGCAGGCTGTAGCAGTTAGAGAAACGCTCTTAAATCCAGGAGATGCGACGAAGGGAGTCTTTTGAGCGGTGTTTTGTGTTGTGTCTTTTGACTTGTGTCTTACTAGGGTTAAATTGCACTAGATTTTGCTGGTGAAATTGGCTTTGCACGAAATTTCTGACAGAAGATTGTCAACTTTAGATACAAGTTGTTTCTGGCTCTTAATGACATGTTCCTAAGATATATTATGCCAAGATATATTATTTATAAGGCTTCCCCAGTAGTGGCGTCCGCATAGCAATAATTATTACTAATTTGCAACATGTCATTGATATTCAGAAGAAACAGAGAAGGAGAAATCACACAGCTTTGGGGACTACTAGCATTACCAAGCTTGGACTCAAAGCACATACAGACTAAATTAAATTAAATGTATTGTGTTATATGTATTGAAATTGTTGTCTTAATTAGGGTATTTTCTCTTACATACTACTTTTAACATTCTCAAGAGCAAAGTTTTAATCTCGTTACACTATAGCCCCGTTGAAATATGTACAAGTCTTTCAACTCATCGACAAAACTCATCCACACCAAAACACGTCGTGACAGTAATAGTTCGGAGGTATTAGTAACCCCGCAATATTTCGTAGCACTCTTATTTCGAAAACATGTATTCTACTCATACGTTTTTTTAAAACACCTAACTCTCACTGTATTAAGGTAACGTTCACTTAAGTACGAATTACTGCGCAAAGTGAGCCTAGCACGGGGACTCGAAACCTCACTTTGAAACAGGTTACCCACTACTCTATTCACACTATTCTTTTTACATCCACATATTACATTCCTGCTCAAAGGACTACCTACTAAAATATATAATTTTATTTACTTTTTATTACACTATATCTTCGACTACATCTGTATCAAATGCTATTATATTTATAATATTGCTTTGATTTTTTCTTTCCATTCAAATATAAGCCTGTTCCTGTAACATCTGTATCTATCTCTGTTTCAGTGTAGTTTTGATGTTTATATTTTTGTTTATTATATTTTAAAACCGCATTAATACACAGTTGCACAATATTCTTACATACATCACGAGTTTCAGTAATTGATAAAATAACCCTGATCCACTAGAAAATTATACCGTTGTTTCTTACTCTTTCTACAAAACCTTGTAAGAAGTTACTTTTCGACTTCTGACCAAATTTTACTATCAACTGACCATTAAACGACACATTAATTAAAAAAAGATATGAAAAACAAGCTGTAATACGATTTTCTTAGTTAAGTCTAATATTCCATAATAGGTATAAATAAATTCGAATCCTATGTCCAAAGGTTAAATAAAAAATTCGTCTTTAATGAATTAAATAAGCTTCATAATAATATTATTAACTAAATTATCGATTTATGCTTAATTAAACAGATAATTAATTCAAGAACTAAGTAATACTAAAA
Organism: Calephelis nemesis; assembly: GCA_002245505.1. Classification (NCBI taxonomy): domain Eukaryota; kingdom Metazoa; phylum Arthropoda; class Insecta; order Lepidoptera; family Riodinidae; genus Calephelis; species Calephelis nemesis. The sequence continues at coordinate 63,585 of NJDD01006976.1, forward strand.
GAGATAGATACCTACTCATAATCAAAAGAAATGAAAAAGTCATACCGAGAAGGATTTTCATATGTTTGCTTATTCTAAACTAAAGTCGTAACTAAAATTTATGGAAATTAAAGCTGAATATACTAGCTACTTTGTTTTTTTTTTAAATGGAACACGACAAAAACGTCATTGACGTTAAAGTAGCTGCATTTAAGCTATGATACCATTATGGGTAAGTGATCACAGCATTCAACCACTTCGTATAAGTCTAACCTTCTTACACTATATTAGTATTTGTATCACTTAACTGAGTATATGAAAACAACATTCCAAATAGCCAAAGGAATCACGATTTAAAGATTTGCTTTTAATTATTTTGTAATAAAATGAACAATGCGTGATTTACGTGCCCGTTTTTTTTTGAAGTTCAGCTTTTAGCATAATCAGTGCTAGACGTATCATGAAAATATAATGCAGATTTTTGCGATTTGGCTTACGACAGCTATGTTCATGGCGACAATACAATCTTCACTGGCTGGTAACTAACGTTGTACTACTGATTGCCATCATATTGCTTATTGTAACAGGGTTAATGCAAACCCGCGGCTTGCTATTTCACGCTAACTTTTTTACTTGTTATACTTTGCTATAACCGCCTCGTTTACCGCCATTGACGTCATTGACCGCCTCGTTGGTAGAGTGGCTAGCGTACTAGCTTAACTGCATCGACGAATCGCGAGGCTCGGGTTCGATTCCCGACGGGGGCAGGCATTTGTGTGATAAACATTTAAATGTCTGCATTTAAGTATTTCTATGTATTACTATCGTTGACTAGCACCTATAAAATAAGCATATAATTTGCTTACTTTGGGGTTAGATTCAATTTGTGTGACTAGTCCAGGGATATTTATTATTATTATTATTATTATAACACCTCTTTAATGTCTGTCTTCATCCCCGCATTGGTCCGGGTCCGCTAAATAGAATAAACCGTCTGCCTTCCAGCTTGCTTTCACAGCTCATAAGAGGCGAGCACAGGTTTAGAAATAGGTCATTACCAAAAAGACCACTGATGGTTGAGTGTTGTGCAGCATCTTGCCCGGTTTGATATCCACCGCCTTACCTATTACCGTCATAATTACTTTATTGGGTTCCGAGCTAGAGGGTAGGGTAGACTTGCACAATAGGCCTTCAACCCCGCTCCCAGGATAGCGACACACCTGTAATATCTATGGTGTCTAAAGACCACGGTCACCTCTTACCATCAGGAGAGTGGTGTGCTTGTTCGCTGACCTCACATAAAAAAATTTCTTCTCGCCACATGAGCAAAGGCATAACCAAGTCCCCCACAACTAGCCGAAGACACTAAATCCTACAATGTGACAGTTGGCAAGCCTATCACCAAATATTGTCCGATCCCCGGTAACATTATTTTATTAAGAAATTTTTTTTTGCCTCACCTGGAGGTCAAACCTAGGACCTGAATAAGTTAAGTGTGATGACGGACCGCTAGACCACAGAGGCGAATAAAAAATTATGTATGCAATTAAGTTTAATATAAATAAAACTATTTCTAATAAAATAAAAGGCTCTTGCTTGGATGGTATTTGGTTTTTGGCTTTGGCAAGTTTAAGTTCTTAGAAAGAACAATTGGTATCAAATACTAGTTAATATTTTAATTGTAACCTGCACTCTAAAGCCTAAATAAGAAAGTATCACACTAAAGTTTAGGCGGCAGGAATTTGTAGGGTGGTGGCACCAAATTCTATAACTTAATATAAACATCCAGCTCTCGTCCTGCTTTATCTCAATACATATTATAAGTTTATGATTTTGATTCCGTTTACAGGGGGTGATGGCATTGTCCCTTGTAAGTTATTTTTAAGCTTTGCTCTCTAGCGCTGTAAGATACATGAATAAGGCGGTTTTTTTTTATACAAGAGTAGGCCAACGAGCGTGTGGGTCACCTGATGATCACCGCCGCCCACGGACATCCGCAACACCAAGAGTATCACAGGTGCGTTGCCGACGTTTAAGGAATGAGTACGCTCTTTTCTTGAAGGTCCCTAAGTCACATTTGTTTGGGAATACCGCCCTCGGTAACTGATTCCACAAAGGTGTTGTGAGAGGTAAAAAGTGTCTTCGGAATCGCACAGTTGTAGATTGCCACGCATCAAGATGATGGGCATGATACTTTAAACTCTGTTGTGATGTCCGAAGGTGGAAATCAGCGGCTGTCAAAACACTGATTTTGATGAATTCTTAAGCATCATCGACCGTCCTCCCGTCTCGGTTTTAATCACGCCTTCCACAAAGGTGACCTTGGTGGAGAGACATTAAAATTTGGATTAGGTCTTCATGTTACACGGATGGAAACCAATGCTGTTATCCGTGCAAAGGTCTCAGCACACATATCAACTCGGTAAGGGATCGTTCCCACGTCACGCCTCGAGCCGTTCTTAATTGTTTGTATGAAACTCCATAATTCAATGCACACTAATCGGAATCGTAACGTAATCGTCGCGCCTCGGAACAGGCTCCGAACCGCGTTGCAGTGCGTGGTCAACTTGCAGCTATGGCTCCTCGTCCCCGCGTTTACGTCTCTTTGAATCCGAGCGCACATTTCTTTGTCCGCTATTCGCCAGTCTTGCTGCCGATTGTATTCTTCATTTGTATTCTTACTTTATTCATATCCTAAATGTTTTCCTTCGTTTCTTGTTATTTTCTGTTTCCTCTTCATGTTTCAAGTGATAGCCATTTCACGTATTGTAAACCGAGACATAACCGTGCGCTACACTTAGCGTTTGATTTCAAACTGATCTGTTTCAAGCCAGCGGTCGGCGAGCCGCACGCGCAGTGTCATCTAGTCGTAGCCCAGTTGATGTTAAGGAGCTACTGATACTATTTGAGTAGGTGCATACGTAAGGTTGATACCTGGTTACGGCGAGGCGAAAGGCGATACGGTGACCATCCCTTTCCAAGTTGATATGTGTGCTAAGACCTTAAAAGGGGTTCTATTAGAAACAAAAAGATACGCTATTGTAGTTTAAAATGGTGGTAAAATTAAAATATTCAATTGAGATTTGAAGAATTATTAAAGTGAATTTCATTGGCAATAATGAACTTTTGTTACTATTACGTAGTGGCTGTCTATGGGATAGACTATCGACGTAGTTGATAAAAAAGTCAATTTAATTTCCACCACAGAATTTGACTGATTCATTTACTTTTTCTTAACAGCTGAAAGTGACTTTGGCAGACTATACGTTGAAATCCTGAGTCGGAGGCGCAACGTTTTTTTAGCCAGCTGGGGTTTATGGCTAGACTGGTTTTACAGAAGAGACACTTCTTTGCACAGAGTGACATATTTATGCAAATGTATCATAGACGTAAATAATAAATAAATATATCTGGACAAGTCACAAAAATTTAGTCTAACCCCAAAGTAAGCAAATTATATGCTTGTGTTAAGGGTATTAGTCAACGATACTATTACATAGAAATAACTAAATATATACCAAAATGAATTTAATAAACACCCAGACCCGGAAATGGAGACATCTTAATGTTCATCACACAAATGCCTGCCCCCGTTGGGAATCAAACCCGAGCTTGCAGTTGGTCGATGTAGTTGTGCATGTACGCTAGACACTCGACCAATAATGTAACAATAAGACTTTATTTTACTAATTTCGCGGAACCTATGGTCTGGTATGGTATGGTGGTCTGGTCACCACCGTGACCAGACCAACAATAAAGTCAGAACTCGGAAAACTATTTAAATTATCACATCCTTCGTAAGGTAGGGATTTGAGGAAACCTTGCGAAGGACTTGTCAAATTGGATTTTTTCCAAATGTTAACGTTAATCGTGGTCTGGTCATCCATCGCTATGGTAACGGTAATGGAGGTATGGTAATTTCTAAAATCTCATCTTTTTTTTCAGTTCCAATAAAAGGTGAGTAGCTTTGTTAAAATAAAATGAAATTTATTTTTTGCTGAAATTTTTCGTATCGCAAGATGTACAAAATATTTATTTATATATTTGATATTTTCCATCGTCGGCGCTTGGTAAAACTTCCAAATATTCATATTTTTAAATGAAGAAACACTTGTACTGTTTTACGTATCACTTATATTTTATTATTTTATAAATAGCCTACCGGTTTCGCTTTTTACAGCATCATCAGGGCTAGAACTTAAATTCTTATTATTAATTATTATTATTATTATATTAGTATTATATTCTTATTATTATTATTAATTAGAATTTAAGTTCTAGCCCTGATGATGCTGTAAAAAGCGAAACCGGTAGGCTATTTATAAAATAATAAAATATAAGTGATACGTAAAACAGTACAAGTGTTTCTTCATTTAAAAATATGAATATTTATTTATAGTTACATATTTTACCGCATGCAGAGTTTTTAAATTTATACAAATTATTATTTAGATAGATGATATCTAATGAGGTAGACCTTATTCTGTCTTTTATAAATATAACTACTAAATTCTTAAATTGTCAAGCTCATCATTTTTTCTTTTATAAGAACCTTATTTTAATACCAGAAAATACAACAAAAAACCATAAGCACGGTTATTCTGTTCATTCACGCATGATGCGATTTCCAAGGGAAGTAGAAATTAATTTTTATGTAACACTAGCTGAGCCAACATACGCTGTCCTAGCTATGAATATATTTTTTTACATCATCCTTATATTAGATATTATTAGTACAGTACAAAGTAGTAGTAGCAAAAGTACTGATCCTTTGCAATTCGACGACCAAGAGAAGTGGAAAATATTTTTATACATAATATGATACCAATAACAAATCTTGTCTTTTTATTTATATAAATATTGGAGATATTCACGCCCGAACTCAAAAAAAGGTAGGCACAGGTATAACTAGGCACGACTAGCTGAATACACTAAGACCCAAAGTGTGATATAGCAAGCCAATCGCCAACCCATCACAATATAAAAATTGATTATTTTTAAGTTTTATTACTACGTAACAAGTGTATTGTAATTAAATTATATGACACATTTCTACATTATACATAAATATACATTACATATAGTACTACATACACGTAAGTCATGTGACAACCCTAGCGCTTGTCAACATAATTTTTGTACGTATGTAATTTTATAACTCAAGAACGAGCTCACCTATCCAAACCAAATGTTAAGGCTTTGTTCGAACTTTTAAGTAGATGGTTAATGTGAAGTTTGAATAAAATCGGTTGAGCGGTTCTTCAATTATTACATTTTTGTAACAAATGAATTCAATGAAGTTAATAGGTATTTTTAGTCAAATTGAAGCTTTTTCAGATGAGGATTGTGCTGTCACATTGAAATTTTTTTTAGTTATTTTTCGTTTTTTATTTATTTGTTTTGTTATGTTATGTCATTCATGCTTTCATATATTCCTTTGTGGACAGTTACTTTACTTTTTGGTCATATAATCATATACGCAGCGAAGCTTACGCTGGGCCGCTAGTTACGCATATATATAGTTTTGAAAATAATAAATGGAAATACCGTTTGAAATACATCGGAAGTTTTCTTGTTCTTTTGGATCACAGTGTATACCATTAACAGGATTGTTATTGAATGCTAAATCGAAAATATCTTAAAATAGTCGACGCAAAAAGAAACAAGTTACAATCGAACATACACAATATGGAGTGAATTTATGTAAAAGTGGAGTCTAAAAAACAAAGTTGCTTACGATTCGTCTCTGCACATACAAAAAATGGAGAAACGGAAGTAGTAGTGAAAAATACTTAAGTACCCATCCCCGTGTTGGTCCCGCCTTCTTTGCAAAATAGACCATCTGCATTTCTGCCAGGCAGCTCGTAAAGGGCGAGCATAGGCTCTCCGTCACTAACGCCGTGACATCTGACTAGGTGGTAGAGTTTCGCAGCTACTCGCCGGGATTGGTACCACCGGCTTACCTATTCCTGTCGCCATAACACCAGTGCTGGCCGTTGACGTATTCTAGTTCGGAGAATAAGGCAGCCTATAAATTTACTTTTGCTAGAAGCCTAACATCCCGTCCTTAGGTTGGCAACACACCATTACCATCGTTGGTATAGAGATACCTAGAGAGGCAGCGTGAATTTCTTACCATCACAAAATCTTTCTGGTTGTTTGCCTTCCTATATAATTGCCTTCAAAAAATTGCCTCGGAAAATTATATTTTAATACGAGTAATAATTAAATAACGTATTTATATTTTCAGCACCTAACCCGTTTGCTGTTGGTGAGTATCTATATCTGTGTATATTTACGTCGTTATTTTGTATTTTTTTAATTGTAATTAAGTTCCCAATTCGACTGCTTTTTTTTTGTTTTGCGATTACTCCGTTTAGAGCCAATAGTCAATAAATTTTGCTGATTATTTTTTAACAAGATAAGTTAGTGACAGGATATTTGCGTGGATGGCGATAGGTTCAGGCATTAGGTCACCTATCACATTGTGTTACTGGACTACTTTCAGCTAATCTACCCACGATTCTCCAGAGGTACATACAACTTAGTCTATTTTGGCGAGACTATGACCTGATGACACTTTTTTCTTCAGCAACCGTTTCTTAAATAGACAATCTAATTTTCGTATCAGTGATAACAAGCTTCTTATTCCACCTTCAGAGGAAGAATAATCTTTAGAGTAAAAGTACACGTGACAGTAATTTGACAGTGCCAAAAGTGTTTTGTCTCTTTCTGTTTCTTTCGTTGAAAGAAGAAGACATAACTTAAAACTAGTTTAGTGAGTGCGCAACAAAATTACCACCATTATCTTTATCTTACCTATTTAATCATATACCTATAAGCTAGTTTTGATACAACCAGGTGTGCTTTTTTAAAATTTACAGTTATTAAGAAAATTCGCAGAAATCTTTGATACCGTCCATTATTTTGTTTCATATCTAATATGAATCAATTGGAAATAAGTAATTAAGTTGGTACTTGTTTGTAAATGATTGATATCAATCATCTCGTAAAATCTCACTTATGAGAATGGCATATCATCCCATTATCATGTTGGCAATGCACCATTAAATTGTTGGTTTCTCAAGCAAGCTTATATTTCTTATTATCGCAGAACCAGTCTGTTTGTTTGCCTCCCTGTTCGATGGATAAATGTGGCGTAAGTGAGCTCTTGTTAGCGGGTATTTTTTATTTGCAGCACCTAACCCATTTGCTGACGCTAGTGAGTATACAAAGTTGTATAGTTAATATTTTACATTAGTTTTTGCTGTAACGAATTGCATTAAGGAATTATAAAAATCAAAAGCTTTAGTGTTTGCTTTTCAGTTTTTCTTTTTATCAATTTTGATGTTTGTTATTACTAATTTGTCCATATAAAATACCCTCGTTTTATATGCAATATTAGGAAAGAGAAATTCGTAATTAGCAAATGTTTGGATTTTTTATTATGTTTTTGTTACAATCCGTGGTTTTTGTGTTTAAAGAAAAAAAATATTTTCTTATCTGACTGTTTTGTAAACAATCGTAATACATGGTTACATTTAAAAGACCAGTCAAATTTTGAGAGAAGGTTCTTCAATATTTGAAGTATCTAGAAATTATTTCAGTTATAATGTTTATCCGACGCAAAATTCAAATGTATGGCTACAACTTACACAAAGCATTAAACTGGTTCCTGCCAACCGCCATTGCATGCGCAGGCTAGTGACGTCATAACTGGAACTCGGAACTCGGAAGTATTAACACGGGCTACTTCAAACTGATGTTTATAAAAAAATATTGAAATTTGACCGGTCCTTTGAAAGTTACCCTGTATACATAAATTGATAAATGTGGGTAATTCAGTGTGGGTAATACCGTTCTAAAAACACAATTGATATGAAATATTATAGGATGTATAATATAAGATTCTTGTAGATTCTACTACGTTTTTAGGAATAACAATTGATAAGAAATTGCAATGGGGCCCACACATTGATAAACTTGCAATTAGGTTAAGCTCAGCAGCGTATGCTGTTAAAAAAATGAGACAATTGACTGATGTTGAAACCGCTAGGATGGTTTATTTTAGTTATTTTCACAGCATCATGTCGTATGGAATTCTTCTCTGGAGGAGTTCTGCCGAAGTATATACTATATTTATTTTACAAAAGAGAGCCATAAGGGCAATTTATAACCTAGGCCCAAAAGTTTCCCTGAGAGAAAAATTCCAATACATCTTTGTAATATCCCAGTACATCTTTGAAAATTTAATGTATGTTCACAGAAATTCAAGTTCATTTAAAAGAAATTGTGATATACACTGTGTCAATACTAGGAATAAAAATAATCTTG
>NJDD01006976.1:73790-83947 GCA_002245505.1 Calephelis nemesis
TTGGTAACGTACGTTGCACAATTTTTAGGTTTATAAGATTACAACATATGGCCCTGGGGCATATTTGTTAAATACTGTTCCTTGTTCCTTGCAAAGGTATAAAATAACTTATCGATAGTCTCTATCTAGTTATGCCTTTGAGTTGGTTTAATACTACATACATTTATGGGGAACTTCGCGATCGACCTTAGCCTGTGTAAGCCATTGTGCATTAAGTTTTGGTGTCCAATCTAATGTATTTCTGAATGTTAAAGTTAATCATAATAATTTTAGTCAAATTTCTATCACAAAGCTAGGTACTACTAATTTCAATATTTTGTATCAAGTAACTGTCTTCAAAAGCTTTTGAGCAACTGTCTAAAAATAGGGGGTAATGTTTAAGGGTTAATTTGTGCCTTATTGGATTTCTTACACGTAAAATGCGAGCATAGGCTTATTATCACTAACACCGTAACATCTGACTAGGTGTTAGAGTTCCGCAGCGACTCGCCCGGGTTGGTACCACCGCCTTACCTATTCCTGCCGCCATAATGTAATGACGTGTTCTGGTTCGGAGGGTAAGGTATCCGGTAAACTTACTTTTGCTCGAGGTCTAACATCCCGACCTCAGGTTGGCAACGCGCCATTACCACCTTTGGTGTCTCTAGACACCGTGAATTTCTTACCATCAGGAAATCCGTCTGCTTTTTTGCCTTCCTACAACATAAAAAAAAATCACGGTTTGTTTTTATTAATTTTTACGAAAAACATACTGCCGTTTAAAAAACTTGACATTTTACTGCAGGTCCCAAATCAACCAGTGTTTGTAAGTAAACTTCTTAATTCTTGAAACAAATATTTTGCGATTGCATAAGGTACGATTTATTTTAGATTGTTCATATTTATTTCCTAAATTTACAGTTGGGAGCATAGGGGTGATTTATTTATGTAATATTAAAACATTAGAGTACAATACAAAGTTAAAAATGCCAATGTTGACAATTTATTTGTTTAAATTACATAAAGTGGCCGCGATCCCAGTCACAGATACAAAAGCACATCAAAGACGAAGTAAAAAGTAAAATTAAAGTATCTTCACGCCTATATCCACGAAGAGGTAGGCAGAGGCACAACCAGGGCACCCACGACTACCCGAAGATACTAAGTCCCACAATGTGATAGGTGGCAAGCCTATCGCCAACCGGGCACATATCATATCCCGAGCAACATTTTTTTATTAGAAAATTGGAAAAACACAATTTTATTTTTGTTGACCGACCTGGGATTCGAACCCGCGACCTCATGCAGTCAAGTCCAACAACTGAACCTTTAGAGCACAGAGGCGATACGACACGATACGATAAGACGAAGTATCACAGCTAATTATTTGGATCATGTAAAATAATTATTTTTATAAAATTTGTTGAGACGTTAACATCACATTTTAATAATGTTGTAAGTGCTTAGTAATTAATAATAAATATGTCTTGATGAATATGATTTTTTAAATCAAGTAAAGAAATAAAATTTAACTGGCAATACATAAAGCTCGCCTCTAGAAAATAAGTTATTTTCGAGGGTCAATGTATACGTTTCTACAATAGACTGTCCAGTGATATTAGATATCTTTACAAAAGTTTTAAAAATGTGATAAAACGAATCTATATAAAAAGTAACTATATCGTTAAATCTTAGAATAATTAAAATACGAGATGCTTCGAAATAATCGTTTCAATCATATGCAACTGCAACTTGTAATTCCAATTCTTATGTTATAAGTACTCAAATGTTTTGAAAGTAAACATCATAATTAATTTTTAAAATATATAAGCCCACTGAGTTTCTTTTGCCGGATCTTCTCAGTATGTGGCATACATTTCAATGCAGTGGTACTTTATAATAATTAATAATAGTTTATAATTGTTAGTAATCTTGACGTTCATAAGTACCATTTGTGTGGTCAAAATGAATAAAGTTTATCTGTTTCGAATTATAAGAAGCTCCTCTTAATAAAACTTTTTTTTTTCACTGTGTAGCTCAAGTTGGTGGAATAAACGAAGGTATGTTATGGTAGTGTCGTTTTGTATTAATGGAAGATGAAACGAAAAAGAGATTTTTATGGCAAACCCTATCAGCCTCCTCCTATAACCTCCAAGCATAAATGGTCTAAAGGATGGCCAGAAAAGATAAAGACAGCGTGTCATATGTGGCCTACCCGATTGAGATCGCTGTACAATTATAGTATCAGGAAAACTATAGTAGGTTTATCATACTAATATTATAAAGAGGAAAACTTTGTTTGTTTGTTCGTTTGTATGGTTGTAATGAATAGGCTCAAAAACTACTAGACCGATTTTAAAAATTCTTTCACCTTTCGAAAGCTACATTATCCACGAGTGACATAGGTTTTGTTTCATCCAAATCGGTATAGTAGAAGCCAAGTTACGCAGGCGAAGCTGGGTGAAACTGCTAGTACTTAATAAAAGAAAGTATCATCGTAAGATTATGAGCACTAATAACAACTGAAATTTTGTGCTCCAACAAAAATGTCTATCGGACTTGAAAAAGACGGTTCTTGGTAGGCCTTTTTTGTATATTTATTACACGAATACCAGAGTATTACCAGAGTAATACCAGAGTATTCGTGTAATAAATATACAATAAAAGGACAGATTGACAGATCAATCGTGAATCTGCATAGAAAGTCGCAGTAATTACGAATTGGTTATAATATTTTTGCATCGAATTTTTATTTTTTTATTTTTTTAGCACTTGCCCTGTGCGTGGGATAAATTTCTATAAATCTTAAAGAAAGAAAAAATTTCGCCCCAGACAGGATTTGAACCTGTAACCTTTCGTCTCAAGCCGACGAATGCTCTAAATGCTATAATATTTTTGTCATGCTAAAAAATAGCACTGTTTTCAGTACCTTCAGAAGTTCACAATTTTGACATATTTCAATATTTGCTATATCTAGCTATTATATACTCAATTGTCAGAATGGGAATGGGTTTTAAAAAATGTTCAAAAATTACCTTTGGTCATTCAGTTTAGCATCGATATATTGTTTCTTACTGATTAAAAATTGGTTTGTTTGATTTCGGTGCAATAAGAGTGTATTAAAACCCAAGACACGTAATTAGCGACAAATATAATAATATCACTTCAACCCATCGAGAGCCTAACAGAAATATACATATGAAATTAAATTCGTAGCTGTCCAGTCGCTTAGCAGTTAGGTGACAAACATACGTATAAAGAATTATATTTGTAGAAATATGCCAATAATGATTATACCATATCTTTACAGCTAAAACCTCTGTCAAACAAGAAAGTGAGTTGTCATACATAATCTTCTTACCACAAAATTTATCTGATGGTTATGTCCCGTAGCCAGTCATTTTATTACACACTTAAGTTAGTAGTTTTAGTCAACTTAGTAATTTTTTAAAGCTAAAAAATCTCACCATATATTTCTAACTCAAACTTAAAGAATTGTAAGGTCAATATTTAGAATCACAGTAATTGTTAACTACTAGCGGACAGAAAGCAGTATGAATGTTGAAATAGATTTCGAAGTAGATTTAATATAGATGCCAATTTCATTAGACCTAATACTAGCTGAGCCGACAAATGTTATCCTGTTCTAACTATTAACGTTGATTTTTTATATAAACTTTCTACTGATAATAACTAACATAGCAAAGTAATAATTAGCAAAATCGGTCCATCCGTTCACCAGCGATGGAATGATACCTAAAGGGTAATGAGGATTCATTTGTACGTTCATAATTGTCTTTTTTATTGGTATTAATATACAGACAGTCTGATTTCTTTGTTCGTTTATCAATACATATTACATTTTTATTGATTTTTCAAATAACAATAAATATATCCAAAATGTTATTTAGTAAGGTAAAGAAGAAATTACAACCTGTTCACTTTTGTCATGTTTTTGCAGACGCACCACAAACAAACAGTAAGTTCGTTTAAATGTTTTATCAAAATCTATCTTTTTTTTGACATAAGAAAAAAAATCTGGGCTTTTATATGTTTAAGGTTCAAAAGACAACGGTAGTTTACAGCGAACTTAATTTTAAAAGATTTAGGCGCTAAAAGGATGGAACAATATAATTTCGTACACGTGTATACTAAAACCCGGATATTTAACCATCATCATCATCATCATCAGCTGGAGGACGTCCACTGCTGGACATAGGCGCGATATCCCCCAAAGAGCGCCACAAATCACGGCTGGTGAGCCGCTTTCAACCAGCGACTCCCCGCGACTTTGACCAGATCATTAGTCCACCGGGTGGGAGGTCGTCCAACACTACGTCCTCCGGTGCGGGGTCGCCACTCGAGAACCTTTCTTCCCAGGCGGTTATCGGTTCTGCGAGCAATGTGGCCTGCCCATTGCCACTTCAGCTTGCTGACTCTCTGAACTATGTCGGTTACTCTCGTTCTCTTGCGGATCACCGAATTACTTATCATATTTCGCAGAGAAACATCGAGCTTAGCTCTCTCCATAGCACGCTGAGCGACTCTGAGCTTATTTAAGAGGCCCACATTTAACGGACAAATCTTAGTTCCATATGTCATCACCGGTAACACACACTGGTCGAAGACTTTCGACTATAAGCTCTACGGTAATTCGGACAAGAAGACTTCCCCTTTAACTTCCCGGACGCTGCTAATCATCATTTTAAATGTTCACTTGGATGAACAGATGGTTTGCTTATTTTAGTGTGAAATGATTGACGCAGTTTTCATGAAAGAGCTAAATAAGTTTACATGCCAACGTAGCCACTAGCGTGGTATTTCACTTATTAAATATCTTTGGCCAATGTACTGTCGATCAAGCTAGATTTAATCCAATTTATTAGCATCACCAAATCACAAACAGATAGTAAGATAGTTCAATACGTTAATAAAATTTATCTTTTTACTTTTCTAGCAGTAAAAACACTTTTTACAGAAGAACTAGTGGGCACTTGTCTATTTTCTTAACAATTTTGGGTGCTAATTCGAGCAGTGTAATCTGTAACAATTGTTTTTGTACTGATCAGCTGGGTGCAGGTGAAAAAAATTAAATGAATAAAATGAACTATATCAAAAAGGCTTAACTGAACTGAAGAGGCATGGTTAAAGACTCCGCAAACATGCATACTATGCAGCCATATTTTTTATGTATTCTGCCAATCTAAAGAGCAAGAACAAATTTATACATAGGTGTAATATAACAAAGTATTTTTTTGTAAGAATGTATTTATAACGTTAGCACTCTGGTTATTTTTTATCGTGTTGTATTTTTTTCACTTTTAGATCAAATCGGTTTCGGAAATAAGCGTAAGTTTCAATTTTAATTATATTTTTTATTAAATTAAAACGAGTAGATGAAATTCCTGATGGTAAGAAATACACATTGCTGATAGGCCACCTGGTTCGAGTGGTTGCTCTGAAAAAAAAAACCAACAACATAATTTAGTAGATTATTTCACTAGCTGGTGATAAAGTGTATGATTTCAATTTATTACTGACCAGCTGCTAACCTTTGCCTTCCCTTTTTAAGGTAGAAAAATTAATCCTGGTTGCGGAGGAGTTTGTGTTACCGTTTCTTCTCCTAACTGGTTAGGTTTGGAAACAATGGTAGCATATTATAGTTAGTTATAGTAGTTAGGGTTAAAACTAACATTTCAACATAAACAGATATCACATTTAATAAAAAATGTTAAAACATGATATGTTACGAATCTAAATCATTAATTTGTATAATTTTAACAATACTTGCTCACCATAATGTGGTAGTGTAAAAATATCTTTTGCAAGAGCTTTTGGCACACATATTTAATAAATAAATAAATTTCATTTTATTTTATTTACCCGCGACATATGTAATAAAGTGGTAACAGATAAACTTTCATATTTATTTTTGTAATTTGCATTTATTATTTTTGTTTTGAGACAAGACAATGAACAAGTACACGGCCTGATGCTAATTGATAGGTAGGTAAGTACACGTGACCTATAGACTCCAAAAATTATAAATACGTTTGACCTAATACGCAAGCTTACTAGTCTATTCTCCAGACAGGAACACGACGTCATGGTAATGACGGTTTTGACCTTGTCTCTCCGTTCATGTGAAGTCCGGTAATGACGGTTTTGAACTTTTCTCTCCGTTCATGTGAAGTCTGGTAATGACGGTTTTGACCTTTTATCTACGTTCATGTGAAGTCCCATAGTGATGGTTTCGACCTTTTCTCTCCGTTCATGTAATGTCCGGCAATGACGGATTTGACCTTTTCTTTGATGTTGACATGTTTATTTATTCTGTTTCAAGAAATACTGAACAACTTCCACTTCTCGGTGCCAATTAGTAAGTCACATTTTATTACCATAAAATTATCATCACAAAATTTATAGTATCCCTGTACAAATAACACAAACTGAATCTAGGCATTCTAATCAATCAAATCCTTCCTGCCAGGCAGCTTTAAATTTAAAGGCGAGCATAGGGTTATCCTCACTAACACCGTGACATCTGACTAGGTGATAGAGTTTCGCAGCGACTTACCCGGATTGGTACCACCATCTTACCTATTCCTGCCGCCATAACATCATAACGTATTCCGGTTTGGAGGTTAAGATAAACTTACTTTTGCTCGAGTCCTAACATCCCGGCCTCAGGTTGGCAACGCACCATTACTATATTTGGTGTCTCTAGGCGGCGTGAATTTCTTACCATCAGGCAAAACGTCTGTTTATTTGCTTTCCAATATCATAAAAAAGGGGGTTAGTCGACGATATTAGTACATTGAAATTTTCAAATTAGAACGAGTGAATTAAATAAAAACACCCAGACTCAGAAATCTAGACATCTAGATGTTGACCACTCAAATACCTGCCGTCCGAAGTCAAACCATACTTATGTTGCTCGGTAGCATCAGGCGTATAAGCTAAAGGATAGCGCTCACTTAGACGGGTCGCAACGTGTCGGATCAGGGTACATCGTATTTACGAGTTGATTTTCAATCATCATCAATCAATTCAATTGACATGTCTGACATGAAACAATTGAGTAAACGCGTTTTTAAGTAGATCAGGTTTAAATTCGACGATTAAATCCAGCCAAGCCTTAGCGGACTTTAAGCTTTTGAGTACCTATTGTTTCTAAAAAGCTCTGAGCAAAGTGACAATACATTTTTTGTTTATTTATTAGGTATTTTGTCAACGCAAGAACACGTTTATTTTATTAAAACATTTAAGGAAAACTAAATCTTAAGCATTAAACAGGTAGTAGTGCCTCTATTCATCGAAATGTAAAACAGGGTACCCACGACTAGCTGAAGTCACTAAGTCCCACAATGTGATAGGCGGTAAAACTAACGCCAACTGGGCACATATCCAATCCCGAAAAACTTTATTTTTGTTAAAAAAATGAAAATATACATTTTCTATTATTTATTTCATTAAAATGAAAATATACATTTTCTATTTTTTTTCCTTACCCTGGGATCGAACTCGGGACCTCAAGAAGTCACGTCTGACAGTGGACCGCTAGAGTACAGAGACGATTAAACATCATAATATATTTCGACTTAATATGTTCGGTAATATCGAAAGATAAACATATTTCAGTGTTCTTCTTCTTAATTAGGTACTTTTTTAAGAACTCCTGCAAAATGTTAATGGTTGTTCTTGTTTCAGGTGTCTGAGATTGTTATTTATTCAGCCAGCAAAATAATAAAAATTTTATAAATTGGATCAAAAAAAATATGACGGTTGATTTTCACAGTTCATTGGTTATACAATAAAAATGTTATAACTGATAAATTTGTAAGCGTCATTTAAAGTATCCTCCACACAATAATCAAGCATAAGATATAGAATTTTAGAGGATGGCTTGATTTGGTACCACCGCCTCATCTATTCTGGACTTAAAAGCCATGACCTAATCTTACCTTGTTGTGTACTATTTTCAAGATAATACTGTGCCTCCGCAGCGGTTCGTCCATATCAATCCTACCGCGACTTGAATTTGTACAAGTAGTCTAATATCTCGGCTATTAGGTGCATATTGTGTAGCGCTGTGCAGACATTGGTCTATGGTGTCTAAAGACTACTACATGTCTCCAAATTAGTAAGGTGTACTGCTTTTTCGCTATTTTGTAACATCGGTCTCTCCTTTCCTTTGAGCCAAGTGCGATTCAGACTATTACATACCTTAAAGGACGGAAAAGTTAAGCTAGAAACAAACTATAGCAAATTACAGGGTATTTAGATAATTAAGGAACACTGAGCCTTGGAAACTATCGGACGTAAGTCGCGGACGTGACCTTGCGCTTCCGGATGTCCGATAATATCTGGCGAGCTGGATATTTATGTTTTGGATAGTTTTGTTGTTGCAAAATTATGTTCAAATTATGATAACAAATTTTCAACATTAAAAATCGACCTTTAACGTCATATATTATTCTAGTTATTTAACTAAATGTATGTATGTGTTTCTTAAGTCGATAAAATAGTCAAATCTTACAATAACATAAAATTATGTATTATTATAATATACCATCAATCTACCAAAACACTTGCTGAGTACCAATCTAAGAATAGATCAAACTAATGACTAGTATTGTTTTGTATTCAACTTGTTTATCTGCAATCCTAAATTCAAAAACTATAAAAGTGCTAAGTTAGTCAATATCTATAAAGCTACCAAAACATATAGTTTATTTCATAATTTAATTTTTATGTCTAAAAATATGATGAGTACTGGACAACAAATAAATATGCGAAACTATATAAAAATACTAAATCTGGCATAAAATGTGCTAAATTGGTAGCACTGTGTATACATTCATCAGTCGCGTCCGATGAATTATTTTCAGCTTTATGAAATGGCAAAAATACAGCACTTAGATACAGGGATTTAAACATCGAAATAATTATTTGTATATTTCTCTCAAATACCACCATCGTTTTTCAAACAGTAAAAGTTAACTTTTTTGTAGGATGTGTATAAATGTCAAAACTATGGGATCCCAACCAGATTTGATTTGCTATAGTGAGAGCATTTCCCAAACTCAGAATATTTACAAAACAATAAATTTGCAATTACTCAACTTGAATTGTATATGAATTATAATTGAACTCCTTATTTTACACAATCAAACTTAAAACAAACTAATTTAAAAAGATAACGTGATTGCCAACAAGTCTTAAACACCACTTATAAGTCCCAAAGTAAGAATATAATACGCATTAACAACTACATTGTGTTCAGCGAGAGGTGAAGGTCGCGGTTTTGAGTCTTGTATATAAGAAAGCTGTTGATATATTATTGTCGCAGTAAGATAGATGAAGCCGTAATATAGTTATATCCCTAGGGATATAATTATATACCGTAACATAGTTATACGATAGCGGTTCATTACCTACTATTTCACTAGGAATATAGTTATAAAACCGTCCAAGTTTAGTTATATATGTACTTATATTACTAGATTACGTTTAGTGAATATATAATTAAATAAAAGAATATTATATTGGTATTATCTTTTTTTAAAAAATCAACTTTGTGTATCCAGCAGTTAATTACAATACTTTGGAATATTAACACGTATAAAAGTAATTTCAATTTTCATTTCAAAGTCATTTCAAATTTCAAAAAACGAAAGACCAAAAATTTTTTAAAACTAATCAACAGTTTTGAGATGTCTTTATTTCTTATCAACTGAGTTGAGATCTTGGTTTCTTTAAAAGTATTTTTTAATTTTTGTTCAGACAAGAATAGAAATCATGACATTTAGAATTACATTGCACTAAATGCTTCTTGTAAGGGTGTAAGAGGTCCCACCTTCAATCTTCGGGACCCAAGCCAACCTCACCTGCTCGTGGTGCACCCTGCTAATAACAGACGAGGCTCTGGCGACCCGCCAACACGCAATGGACCAGCGTGGCGGGTTATGGTCCAAACTCCCCAATGATGATCGCACAATATAAAAGGCCCCAAGTGCCCGGCGGCTCCAGTTGTGACGCCGACGTTGACGGGCGTCGGTTGAGAGCTGGAGCCCGGGGTGTTAAGAATCTCCGGGTGGCGGTATCTCTCCGTCAAACGGCTATTACTTACAACACGCGCACTTTGAGGACCGACGAGAAGCTAGCTGAACTGGAAG
>NJDD01006983.1:12385-23812 GCA_002245505.1 Calephelis nemesis
ATGGGTATTTTTCAGTCAAATCGAAACTTTTTTTCCGTGGGGATTGTTCCGTCAT
This sequence comes from Calephelis nemesis, assembly GCA_002245505.1. NCBI lineage: Eukaryota > Metazoa > Arthropoda > Insecta > Lepidoptera > Riodinidae > Calephelis > Calephelis nemesis. Next base: position 12,441 of record NJDD01006983.1, read on the forward strand.
ATTGAAACTTTTTTCAGTTGTTTTCTTATTTTCATTTTGTTGTTTATGTCATTCATGCGGTCATATACGTAGCGAAGCACGTACCGGGCCGCTAGTATAGGGGTATAATCTGTGGCTAGTATAATATATAATAATATTATAAGTAGCCGTGTTTTAAATCCAGTCGTGTCAAACCTTATTCTGCTAACTAATATTATATTTTTTAAAAACTTGTAGTATCTACTTTTAAATAGACAGTTACTATATTTTGGGATTACAGCGATTTCTCTATCCTAATGAAGCACGTGAAGTGCAGAAAGCTTTCTAATAGTCAATAATAGCAAAGAAGAGCGAACTTTGGTACTCCTGCTAGTTTTGTATGAGCAATTCAATATAGTAGACATAATCCTAGTAGAGAAGCTCTTTCTGAACCCACTTGTTCTCTGGACTAGTGTTTTTTCATAGTCTCTCTAAATCTGTTTTAGTGTGTGTGTGTGTGTGTGTGTGCGTGTGTGCATGTGTCTGTAGCATCATAAATTTTTTAAACATTAGTTCTTTGTAACAATCTGAGCAAGCCGCAAACTCCACTATCACTATCATCACTATAATTGTAGGTATGTAAGTACCTAAACAATAACCACAGAAACCAAATCCTATTAATATTATAAATGCGAAAATTTGTATGTATGGATGTATGGATGTTTGTTACTCTTTCACGCAAAAACTACAAAGCCGATTACGATGAAATTTGGTATGTAGGTAGCTGAAGACCCAGAATAACATATAGGCTACTTTTTATCCCGGAGTTCCCGCGGGATTGGGACTTACGCGGGTGAAACCGCGGGGCGCAGCTAGTAATTTAATAAAAAATTAAAAGATACAAAATTGGCTATCACAGCCCTCATTAAACCCTTCTATTTGATACACGTATAATGGTTAAGGAAATTTATCACCATTTTATTACCAAAAAATTATATCGTCTTTTTATAACGTGACGGAAGTTTACTTTGGATTTTATTGTAACTGTGTATTATTACAAAATCCGAGTTTCAATTAAAATTTAAAATTAAATTGGATACCGAGAAATAAACATTTTTGAGGTCCATGTCGGGAATTCGGCAGAATTAAAAAAAATCGTTAAAAATGCATTCCAAAACAGATGAAACTTAAAAAAAGATAAACTGCGATAAATCGTTTCTTCAGAGTTTAAACATATAAGTATTTACCTAATAAGTTTCTTGTCACCAACGAACAAGTAACTACTCGTCGTACAGCTCACTGGAAAATCACAGACGCAGCCCTTGACCTATCTTTACGCGAGGACGTTACAATTTTACGTGTCAATGAACCAGTCAGGTATAATGGCGTCAGTAATACAAACATTTAGACTAGTTCACAATAAAATAATTTAAGTATTAACCAACAAAAGCAGAATACAGGCCATACTGCACAGGGAGGTTGGCGAGTGAAGCGTAGGCGATGCTCTGCGGCACGAGGGTGAGACCAAGCGTGATGCCTGCCACCATATCAGCCACAGCCGTCGTACGCTCGTACCGGGGCGCCCATGATACTATCGGCAGTCTCCTCCTGAGAAACTCGCGCCAGTCGTCAACTCCCGACCGTTTCGACAAAGGCGACCATTCATCTGCATCCATGTCACTCACTTCTACACAAATGTTTCAATCCACGTACGCGCAACCAGGGTATTTGTGCAAAACTGGCGAAATATTGCACGACCATTATCTTTAAGGCAGCAGAAAGTTGACAGAATAATTAATGTAAACAGTAGCAAACAATAATTAGGTATAAATGTGACGTAGAGGAACTTGTTTGAATACCTCTGTTTGATGTGTGATAAGGTCCATTCAGAGTTCGATATATTTTATTGAATCAGGCGTTGCTATACGGAAATATATTTTAACAGGTGTGGAATAAGCCTTTATTTTGCTTATTCGGCGGAAACTTGGATTATCAAAATAAAGGCTTATTCTACATCAGTATTCGATAGTTATTCCCGTCCATATACACTACTCTAGGCCAAGGTTCGTAGGCAAACTTTTTTGCTTCGTAACAGCTCAGCCTTAAAAAGAAGACGCGAATGCTTTACTTCCAACTAGCTCTTCCTTTTTTTGAATGACTAATGTGTTGCCAACCTCGCGTTTTACAACTTCACTGGGCTTTGTGGACCGAGAGAGTGCTCAGCAGATTTAGGTGGATTGGACTGTTCCCTACAACGTCAGCAACAAGGGCTGTCTCCCGGAAGACCTTACCTCGACTTGGTGCTGCGTTCTGGTTACTGGGTGTACTTCATGGAGGCAGTGGCGGCTCGTCGCTCGGCGGAAGATAAATATATAACAACGACGATATAATGTAGTGCCCTGTGAGTTAGTGCTGTTTGGGTTGGAAAGGAGGCTTGCGTTTGCCGCAGTTATTGGACCGGAGGATCAGACAGGACGTGACGGGGACCAAGCAGATCGTGAAAAGGATTTGTGTTATCAGTTCCAACATGACCCGTAGGGTTACTTTTAAATTTCGATATTATGCGAATTAGGAATTAGAAAAGTCGTATAATATGTCTGTATTTTATGTACTTTGTATGTATTTTAGGTACTTTTGGACTACTAGTATGTATTTTAGGTACTTTTGGACACAGTTCTATAGGATTATTAAATTTAACTTACAAATAATTCAACGAATCTGATAAAATAATTTATTGTTTACTATTAACTGAATGTTAATAATTTGCCCGTGTTGTGTTCATGCGCACCTAAAATTACATACTCGATTACAGTTTTCAATGTTACATGAATCGAGCTTCAAGAGTAACCCTACTGGTGAAGCGTAACGAGGATGTAGAGGCCTACCATAACCAGCGCGGACGCGTATTCACCTCCTTACCTATTGCCTATTCCTGCAATAAATAATTACCTTTGCAGACAGTTCCTTCATTAAGCATTTATGTTAACTATATATTTATTTATATTGAGAAGCCAAACTAAAGGGATTTACTAATGATAAAAAACTTCAGCGTCGCTTACATTAGAAAATTGTAAAAAACACATCCATGTTCCCCGGTTGGCAAGAGGTTTGCCACCTTGTCATATCACATGGAGCAAAATGTCTATCTTTGGCTAATAATTTGGCTGCTCTGCACTCATACATTTGATAGAGTTCCGGGTAGTTTTCGAGTTATATTAAACATTGCATTATTTATCAAAGACTTGTTTTGAGGAGGTTACCAATTGGACTATGTTTTTTGTACATTACATTACATTTTGTACATTGAGCAGACTTACATGATTCTTTTTTTGGCAAGGTTGGTTATGATAGGGAAGCCGAAGAGGGATTATTTGCAGTAAATTGTGCGTGTCAAATTAGGATATGGAAGATATCCTGTACATTTTTAAACGCATCCATTATGTATCATATCTCTATATGGAGGCGCGTATGTAGGGTTGTCTGTCTATTTTTTTTCTGGCGTGACAATATATTCGAGCATATGAGATTAAAGTAAAAGTAAAGTAGGTATCTTCGAGCGCCCACATCCCCGAAGAGGTAGGCAGAGGCACAACCAGGGCATCGGGATTTGTCTTCTGTCATCGGAAACATATTATGCATACAAACTATTAATATTTTTTGGGCTCGCTTATGATTGTTCGCTGTATTTGTTCTTTTAGCTCCCAGACGCTCAACGCAGTGCTAAAAAGAAAAAAACGTGACGTGGGTCCTCATGACGTTTGAGTTACCACACATTTCGCATCGCGGGCTCCCCTACTATTATGATTCCCAGATTGTAACATGTAAATTTTATCAAGATGCGTCAAGTGGTTTTATGTTACTTACAAACCACCGTCCCGTCCCAACGTACCGTCGCATAGCGTAATGATAAATTAGGTTTCATGTACATAACTCGACATATCTTAAAGATACATGAAAAACCACATGACAAATTTTCACAGTACCTAAAAGTAATAAAGTCATCCTCGTAAAATTTATACACACGACTACCTTGAAGTCATGACCTGCTTTTCAAACAGAGAATTATCAAATCGAAACGTGCGCGTAGTAATGAAGTTGGAGTTATTTGCAGTTTTGCTGCGCTTCAACACGGTAATGCAATAAAATAGTCTAAGGCCGGCCCGTGTAGGTCCGGGCTCTCGGCCTCAGGCCTAGAGGAAAAGTAAGTTTACCGGCTACCTTACCCTCCAACCGGAACACGTCAACAGGCATTGACGTTACGACGGCAGGAATAGGTAAGGCGGTGGTACCAATTCGGGCGAGTCGCTGCGAAACTCTACCACCTAGTAAGATGTTACGGTGTTAGTGACGGTAAGTCTATGCGCGCCTTTTCTAGCTACCTGGCAGGAAGGCAGATGGTCTATTCTTCAAAGGAGCTCGGACCAACACGAGGGCCGCCTTACCTATTCCTGCCACCATAACGTCCAATGCTTGCCGTTGATGTGTTCTGGTTTGGAAGATAAGGTGCCTAGCCGGTAAACTTACTTTTGCTAAGCTCCAGTTTAGGAGCTGCCTGGCAGGAAGGCAGATGGTCTATTCTGCAAAGGAACCCGGACCAACATGGGCGAAATATCATTTTACAACTACAGGACGCGGAATAAGGGGACGCTGCTAGTTCACTGCACGCAACAAAATAGTGATGCTTAAAATTGTGTACGTTAAATTTGTAAACATTGTAATGTACGAGCATGTGTATGTACCTAACTATTAAATACTCTTTTTTAGTGATAGTAAGTTGTTAAACAGTCAATATTATCATAAAAGATAAAAATATTATATGATTAGTTTATGTAATACAGTAATTTACTTTTGCGCAAAATAATGCGGTAAAAGAAACGCCAAAACCATTACAACTGTATTAGTATATGGCCAAAAGGTCCACTGGTGTGATAATATTTGAATTTGTTTGAATTAATTTTGTAGGTACTTTTCCAGTGCTCAGATTAAATTTAAAAAAAGAAAATTAAGTGGTTCTGTAAACGTTTCTAGGTCTGTTGCTTTTATAACCTATTGTGGATATATTATGTATTTCTGTTGATATAATATTATGTATTTATTTGTATGTATTTCTTTCATGTTTGTATAATATGTATTTTTATGTTTTTTTATATAATATGTATTTCTGTGTACAAATATAAATTCGTGTAGTTTGTTCATGAAGGATATATTACCCATTGATAGATTTACACAAGGAGCACAGGAGCACTAGGGTCAAGGGAAGAAGCAAAAAAGAAGGCAGCAAAATATGGAGTGCAATGTTTTTAAGACATTTTGGAAAAGTTTTGTACATGTACAAACGACGAATTACGATTTACGAGTTACGAATTTAGAACCTTTAATTTTTTTAAGACTAAATCACGGCCTACAGCGGTTAAACTTAAATTCGGAGAAGGTTTCTAGTTAACGCTTCGTTTGTTTTTTTTTATTCTTGCTAGTTGCAAGTAGACAAATTTCGAAGAACGGTGGTAATTTACCGGTGGGTTACAAAACAGAGATTTCTAATCAGCTTTAATTTGTAAACTTACAAGTATGTAATAGTAAATGCGTAATAAAGCCTAATCTATATATGTAAAAATCAATTGCTGTTCGTTAGTCTCGCTAAAACTCGAGAACGGCTGAACCGATTTGGCTCTTTTTGGTTTTGAATTATTTGTAGAAGTCCAGGGAAGGTTTAAAAGGTAAGAAAGACAAAACTGCGAGGAAACTAGGAAAACCAGCATTTAAAATTTTCCCATACAAACGGAGCGGGTGGAACGAAGTTCGCCGGGACGGCTAGTGCTTAATATTTTTTACTGCTAGTCATAGACTGCCCACGTTGGCAGGCGTTGTTAGCTACTGCTAAGCTGATCACTAATGTTGGGTTCAACTATGTTTGAGTTTAGATGTTTATTATGCTTATATCCAGGGCCGGATTTAGTCGAGTCTACTACATCTGAACCTCAACAAGGGATTACCAGACAGTAGGTACGTAATGATAAAGTTTGCCGAACTTGCAGGTTTTTCAATAAAAACAATAGGTACTTACTTTCTTGCATTTCACTGATAATACTCGCACAAACTAGTTAATGCCACATTCTTTGATATTAAAAAATGTTAGGCCTATTCTGAAAATATAATAATATATGGTCTACGCTGTTTCTTTGCCCCAGGGACCTTTAGTAGTTGACATATCGACAGCAGCGCCACCTGTCTCAGCACGAAATGATTTTAAATAAATATTTAATTTATTTAAAGTAATTAATTTATTTAAATAAATATGTAAATATATAATAAATATTTTATTTATTTAAATAAATTAAATTTGTAAAATGAATCTCCATTTCGCGTGGTCATCGCATCACTCCTGAACAGATTGACCATTTCGCTAATTTTTTTTTTGTTGTATTAGATCTATTGTCAGAAGGTTCTTATGAAAATAAAAACTGGAAAAAATGCAGGGAAAATAGGAAACAATATATATATTTACACTAACATTATTCATTTAATGAGTAGCCCTCTTTTTAAATACATTCTGTCTACAATTATGTAGTAAAAATTTAACAGATGTAAATAAGCCTTTATTTTGCTAATTCCGCGTAAGCAGTGTAACTGTCGTAGCAAATAATCCTACAAACGGCACAGAGTGTGACAAGCCTAACTGAGGTTCCCACCACCCACCTCCGCGACCAGAACACGAATATAGGAAGAGCTCGGGAAACAATATAGGTAGATTGTCACATTCTTTACATGTGACAACCCTACATAAAGTTCCCACCTCTCACCACCGCGACATCACAAATAGAGTCCGAACACGAGAAACAAAACCACTTGTCACGTCCTTCGCCAACTTTATCGAAAAACTCAACACAAAGAACACCAAACCGCACTCGACGTACGTTTCGCCTCGACGCGGAATTAGCAAAATTAAGGCTTATTTTACATCTGTTATATTATGGATTTCCGCAAAGTAACACCTGATTCAATAAAATACTTAAAATTTGAAAAAAAGTGGCCTAAAATGCAAAAGGTATAAAAAAAGACACAATGATTTAAATAATTTATTTACAATCCAATAACCAATACAATGAACAATAATTGATTTAGGGTAAATGCTCGGACACCACGAATGGCTTTAATATTAACAATTTGTATATTAACAAATTCATAACATCAGGTACGTTATTAGAACTATATTTTGTGAGTCGAAAATGTGAATTGCAAGTGATACATTAAATATTAGTTCACTCATAACTCGTGAAGCAAGATACAAGTTAATTTGAACATCAGTTATTTTATCTGCGATTCAATGAATAGGGACATACTTATTCCAAAAAACCTTTTCTCTACCCCTGGGGCCCTACCATGAACGCTTATAGCAGTATTATTTCCATCGTGCTAAATGTCTGCCTTTATAAGCAACTTTATGGTATACGTCATAAGGTTGTCTTTCTCGACTGGCAATAAGTATTGTTGAAATAGTACTGTTTTAAGAGCTTATGGTAACCCCCCTGTTCTTTTAAGTCTAATTATCCGTTTTTGAAGACGGCTAAGACCTTTAGGTCATACTGCCATGTCTTCTTTAAAAAATATATTTCATTTTCAGTCAAAAGTCATTATCTACAAAGTCATGTGAAGGTTTTGGAAAAAGACGGTAAAGACAGATTTCGAAAAAAATAAGCTTGATCTTACTGCATCAAGTCACTTGATACAAATTTCAACTGGAATAATGGCAAATGCTAACGCTAATGCCAAAAACTAAAAAAAATTGTCAAAATGTACCTACTGTCACAAGCATATTAATTAAAGGTACTAAAGTCCTTTAAATGTACATTGTTTTACTCTTTGGTAATGAATGATACATAATCAAACGGCGAACCAAGCAATGAATGAAATAATATATAATTAAATGAAAAGTAATAATGTTATCAGTCATAATTTTCATTTTTTTATTATATTATGCACCTTTTGTTACTCATAGTATATAAGGTTATATAAAAAAACACTACGTTATGTCCAAAACGATTTTGTCAACTCATGATTCAGTAGACCCTACTGAAAGGGCCAAATTGTTTTCATTTTACCTTATCCATGGTACAGGCAGCAACAACAGTTAATATTTTATTATTTCCATTTCATATTTGTATGATAAAATAACATCATTTCATAAAATTAAAAAAAAACAAAACAGATTAGGTGATTAAATCTCATAGGTCACAGGTTCTTATACAAATTTATTTCTGACTACCTACAAACTGAAACTTTTAGAACTTTATGAAAACTATTAAAAATTATACGATGTTAAATAACGAAGCATGTTTCAAATAAAAAAAAAGTTGCCATCATAACTAAAGTCCAAACAAAAAATGCAGTAGGTACCTGTGTTCAGTGTGTCCTACATAACTAAAATTGTGACGCATCGGCCACACTGGGTAAAAATTTCAGCTTGTGATTTTAAACAATTTGAACAAAAGCCTGCGAGCTACCACTTACTAACTAATGTAACCCTATCACATTCCGCCAGGTGATCACTTTACTTTCTGCGCTATTAAATCTATTTGTTCATCTATACGCTGGCTGGTACCCCTGAAAAAAACAATTGCATTAGCAATTTTTTGCAATTTCATGGCAAAAGGCATCGAAAAAGCATGCAACTCCCATGAAAGTAGGAGTCTAATTATCTATGGTGTCTTAGGCTGCAGTAGTCTATAGACATCATAGATATCACAGGTATGTTTCTGTCCCGCGGCCGGGGTGTTAGGTCAATTGTGCAAGTCTACCAGCTACTCTACCTTCCGGACAGTAACATAAGTCATTACGGAGGCAAGAATAGATAGGGCGGTGGATCACTACCCGGAAAAGTTGCTGACACCAGTGGTCTTTTTGGTAATGACCCGTTTCGCCGTTCGCGTTTTACGAGCTGACAAGGAAGACGTCGGATTATTCAGAGTACCCTGACCGACTCGGTAAAAATTATTAATAATATGCAATCTATATATTTGATATTTTCCATCGTCGGCACTTGGTAAAACTTCCAAATATTCATATTTTTAAAGAAAGAAACACTTGTACTGTTTTACTTATCACTTATAATTTATTACTTTGTAATTAATAGCCTACCGATTACGCTTATACAGCATCATCAGGGCTAAAACTTAAACTACTAAACAATATTTTTGATGTGTAAATATAAATTCATTTATAAAGGGTAGATACAAAGAACTTTAAAACGTTATACAACGGAGTTGCCAGCTATAGATCATTTCACCACTAAATGGTGAAAAAAGTACAATTTTAGAAAATATTAAAAAACATGTCAATTGCCTCCACTAATTAATTAATTAATTACTACATTAAATTTACTATTTTGTACATATAAAAAACTTAATTATTTATGCTCGAACCAATTGATTAACTTAATTAGTGGAGGGCAATTGACATGTTTTTTAATATTTTCTAAAATTGTACTTTTTTCACCATTTAGTGGTGAAATGATCTATAGCTGGCAACTCCGTTGTATAACGTTTTAAAGTTCTTTGTATCTACCCTTTATAAATGAATTTATATTTACACATCAAAAATATTGTTTAGTAGTTTAAGTTTTAGCCCTGATGATGCTGTATAAGCGAAACCGATAGGCTATTAATTACAAAGTAATAAATTATAAGTGATAAGTAAAACAGTACAAGTGTTTCTTTCTTTAAAAATATGAATATATGCAATCTATGTTTAATATTCTTTGTCATCGCCCACTGTTGAACGTAGATTCCACCCAAACTACCACCTTGCCTATAAAGATTTGCGATCAATAGCAGTTTTATTTTATGTTACAATCTGAATCTTCGAAGGTTGGAGGCAGGTCGCATTTATAAATTATGATGCGGCGTTTTTCCATCACAAGACTGTATCATGTTTTCATAAGTTCTTGTTTAATAATAATATTATCCAAATACAGCTTGATTTTGTAATAATCATCTATTGATAGTATTCTTCAACAGCGAGTTTCGAGTCGGCAAAAGGCTATACCGATGGTAAAAAGTCGTGGCCCGTGGACACTACTACGGCACCCATACTCTCCGGATCGGAATATGACACTGTCATTATGGTGATAGGAATAGGTACGTAAATGGATTACCAACCCGGACAATTCGCTCTGCATCACTCTACACTCTACGATGGGGAACGATAAATAAATAAATAAATGTCTTTGGACAAGTTACACAAATTGAATCTAACCCCAAAGTAAGCAAATTATATGCTTGTGTTATGGGTGTTAGTCGACGATTCTAATACATAGAAATACTTAAATAGATACAAGAATAAATTTAATAAACACCCAGACCCGGAAATGCAAACATCTAAAAGTTCATCACACAAATGTCTGCCCCCGTCGGGAATCGAACCCAAGCCTCGCGGTTGGTCGGAGTCGTTAGGCGTGTACGCTATCCACTCGACCAACGAGGCGATCTATGTAACCCAAGCATTTCGAGCTGCACGAACGCAAATGGTTTCTTCTACACAGGTAAGTCGGACCAATGTAGGGTAATAGAATGGTCACTAGACTCACCGGAAGGCGGAAGGATTCGGTCCAACAACGGCGATGAGCTGCGGTACGTCGGCGGAGTGATGCGCCAGCCGTGCTAGAGCTGCCACCGCCCGCCACAGCTGCTCCTCGCCCGGCGCCTGCTGCAGCAGCTGCAGCGCCGCCATGCACAGCTCCACGCACACTTCGTCGAACACCTGCACACCATGGATCACAACACTAGTATTATTCGGTAAAGCTAGAGTTTCTGAGACGTGTATGTAGTAACTAGTAATACGACAAAAGGATTTCATAAGATAGGTACTTTTTTGGTTTTAGACTGATGCATTACAAAACTGGATGTAATAAATAAGCTGTAAAAATCATATTATCCAATATATATATATACGATATTCAATCTGTTTACCCTCGACTTCGCCAGTGCGAGCGTAGTATAGTTACGATATTCATACAACCTTTATTAAAATCAAATTTCATCAAAATCACTTTAGCGGTTCAGATATGAAAGAGCAACGAATAGACTTCCGCATTTACAGTGCTAAAATATGTAGTATATAGTATGGATAGATAACTTTTGCTGTTTAAACATGTATGCCAGTGATTTTCATGTATCGGTGTGTCGAATGGGCTAGACTAGAAGCGTAAAGGCTTATATGAAAGCTTAGGAAAAGGAAAATTAAGATATAATACATACAGAGTGCTACAATCTTTATAATATTAATGTAAAATAGTCTTTAGAGAAGTTTGGAGATTCGGGAGAGTTTTAAAACAAGCAGGATACCATCAATTTGAAAACCATCGGACCGACAGTGGGCCATGAGCCTCCTAGCAAAATCAATAACGTTAATTAAAAATT
>NJDD01006984.1:243-11201 GCA_002245505.1 Calephelis nemesis
AAAAAAAAAAAAAAGGTACCCAGGCTAACTTCGCACCCAACTTGATTGCATTTTATCCGAATTTAGTTTTAAGATTCTCCAAAACTCAGCGTGTTTATAGGTAAGAAGCAATGAATATAGTGGAAGCAAGGCTTATTTGCAAGGACCGTGACACTTGACACTAGCTCTCTACATTTATATATTATATTATTAATATTATATCCCTGGACAAGTTACACAAATTGAATCTAACCCCAAAGTAAGCAAATTATGTGCTTGTGTTATGGGTGTTAGTCAACGATCCTAATACATAGAAATACTTAAATAGATACCAGAATAAATTTAATAAATACCCAGACCCGGAAATGCAGACATCTAAATGTTCATCACACAAATGTCTGCCCCCGTCGGGAATCGAACCCGAGCCTCGCGGTTGGTCAATGTAGTTAGGCGTGTACGCTAGCCACTCGACCAACGAGGCGGTCAATATATGAGTGTATAATACATATTTCAGTTGGTTATGAAGTAGCATCGACGACTACATTGCTAGATTATATCCGAAACACCTTGGGTCTCCGAGGTACCAAGTACATGTGCAGAGAAGCTGGGTGTGGAGCATGTATTGTTAATGTCAACAGGGGCAAAGGCTCTGAAGGAATAAATTCTGTAAGTTTCTAGTAATGTAGTTGTTTTTGTACATTTTTACAGTAAACAGGTTGTAGCCTTTTTTGTGATGAATTTCTTCATTAGGCAGGTACAATGAAAATAATGTGCTTCTGTCACAACTATTAGGTATTGTATAATACTATATTTAGTTTATTTATTTATGATTATTATTTATCATAAAAAATAACAGCGCTTACAAACAACAATTACCAATTCAATACATAAATAGTAATAATAGGTTTTTTAGAATTGACATAATACTGGAAGTATTTTTTATAATATTGGAAGGCAAACAAGCAAACGGATTTCCTGAACTCATGTTCCTTCGGACACACGTACTACAAACTCGTTTTGGCAGATCAATGCTATTAAAGACATTCTAGACTTTTTTTTATGATATTTGAAGTCAAACAAGCAGACGGATTTCCTGATAATAAAAAATTCTCTCTACCTAAAGACATTAAAGCTGGTAATGGTGCGTTGCAAACATGGAGTCGGGATGTTAGGCCTCGAGCAAAAGTGAGTTTACCTGCTACCTTACCCTCCAAACCGGAACACGCCATGACGTTATGGCGGCAGGAGTAGGTAAGTCGGGGGTACCAATCCGGATGAGTCGCTGCGAAACTTACCTTACTTAGTGAGATGTTAAGGTGTTAGTGGCGGTAAGCCTATGCTCGCCCTTTACGAGCTGCCAGGCAGGAAGGCAGATGGTCTATTCTGCAAAGGAGCCCGAACCAACATGCCAACAACAAAGTTTCTTCTAAGTCTACCAAGATTTAGAAGAAACTTTGTTTCTGTCTTCCGATTAATATTACATTTGGATTAAATTTACGATCCAGATAGACATAAACTAATATTTATAACACATTTTAAATCACAAATATGAAATGTCTGGATGAAAAGCTGCTTTTCATGTTCCGGAGATGTATAATCTGGAAATTGGTCAAGAAATTGAATTTAAGACCATTTATTTAGTAGGTATCTAAAATGTTTTTTTTGTAGTGCATGGTGCAAGTGACATCATGTCAAGACTGGGATATTACAACGATCGAAAAAGTTGGGAATCGAAAAGATGGCTACCATCCTATCCAATTGACTTTGGCTGAAAATAATGGTTCACAATGCGGTTACTGTAGCCCGGGTTGGGTGATGGCTTTATACAGGTAATTAAGTTTATAGAAAATAGTGAAAGATCGAAACCTTAAAGATCGAACTTTGCGATTAGGAAGCATATAAATTTATAACCCCCTAACTAACAACGTGCCTGTTGATCTACGGAGCTATTCAGTATTTTTAAGTGGTGATCTCTGGGTAACCAAATAGCTGTCAACCTAACCAACCAATAGCTCTTGTAACCAACAGAAATACAATGGAAATAGGCGAGATAGCAAAATACATTATCGTCACTAAAAAGATACGGAGTCAGCACCTTGGTGTGTAACTTTTGCTAACAAAAAATTAGGTTACACGCCAGATCAACGGACGCGTAAGTTTTATTAGTAAGGATTTAAGTGTTTTAATGATATATAAAAAAAACATACATGTAATAAAGCTATAGAAGAATGAAATCTGCAGGTACATTTGAGATATTTTAAAGGCGACGATTGAATATAGGGGCAGTAAAAAAAGTTTTTAGCGATTTTAGCATTTTGTCTGTCTATCTGTATTATGATTTATGACCGTAATTCAGGAAGAATCTACTACCGATTATAATAATATTTGGCTGGTACCTTTTTCTTTCTTTCGATTTTCTTTCGATTCAAGGAAGATTATATTTTGCTTTTTATCCCACTCATTAAAGCCTTATTTCCAGAGAGGGATAAAAGTCGAAATATAATTCATTAACGAGTAGAAATTTGCAATTTGGGAATTGCAAGGGAGGCGCAGAGTATCGAGTGCCAAGTGAACGAAGTTCACAGGGTTGGCTAGTAGTTGTTAAATTTTTAATTATGCAATTCAATATAAACAAATTTGTAGTTTCTAGACTTCTTATCGTCGGTGCTTGGTGGAATTTCATTCTTGACACAATTTATTTACAAACACTAGTACTTTCCACAATATATTTTTATTTTTTATTTTTATACGTTAGCCAACCGGTCAAATATAAACAAATTTGTTTTAAATAAGCTACTTTTTTTATTTAGTTTATTACACAACAAACCCTTGACTCAACTGGAAATTGAAAAATCTCTTGGAAGTAACATTTGTCGATGCACTGGATACCGACCAATTCTAGACGCCTTTAAGAAGTTCGGATCTGACGCACCAAAACCTACCACTATCGTGACAGACATTGAAGATCTGAAGATTTGCAAGAAATCTGGAGAAACATGTTTAAACCAATGTGATCGAGATTGGCATTTCGTATCAAAAGACGAAGTACCTTCTAACCCTATTTATATTAAGTTAAAAGATGGCAGAGAATTTTACAGAGTGGAAATGTTAAATGATATTTTTGAATTATTGCAAGAAAAAGGAGACATGTCATACATGCTCGTCGCAGGAAATACTGGCAAAGGTATAAATTTAAGACTTATCTAAAACTTAAAATAGTTTACGATTAATAAATTAAACATATTCCACTCGGTATTATAAATTTATAATGCAGTCCCAATTTAGTTTTACGTCTTATCGTTGGTTGAGCCTCCATTACCTCTGTGGTCCGGTCCGGCGTCGGACTTGACTTCTAGAGGTCCCGGGTTCGATCTACGGCTCAGTCAACAAAAAATAGAAAATGTGTATTTTCAATTTCTAATAAAAATAACGTGTTTTGATCCCGAGATTGGATACGTGTCCGGTTGGCGATAGGCTTGCTACCTATCACATTGTGAGACTAAGTATCTTCGTCTGGACGTGGATGATATTCTTCGGAGATATAGGCCTAATGATATTTGTAGTTGGATTAGTAGTACTATACTTATCTATGAATTTTAGAGAAAGAAAGAAATTTCGCCCAGACAGGATTTGAACCTGTAACCTTTCGTCTCAAGCCGACGTATGCTCAAACCATTTGAGCTACTGAGGATTCAAGAAATTTTTAATTCCTTTCTAACGCGCTAAAGCGGGTAGTTATGTCCTATAGATACACAATTCTGAGTACCCACCAAATGAGTTCATCATTACAGATGAAATTAGATTTAGATTAGATTTTTAGAATGGTCATAACTTTCGTTTCTCGCAACGTAATAAACCTTCCTGAATTAATATCTGGGGCGAAATTTTTTCTTTCTTTAAAATTTATAAAAAAAATATCCCAAGCAAAGGGCAAGTGCTAAAATAAAAAATACGTAATATACTTACTTTGATATTCATGAAACGAGTAACATTTAATCTTTTTTAAAAAAACGTCATTTGATTTCAGGTGTTGTGCCAATAAACGAATATCCACACTTATTAATAGACATCACAGGTGTCAATGAATTAAAAGGACACTATATGGACCAGAATTTGGTTGTGGGGGCGAACACAACACTTACTGAATTAATGAATATATTTGAAGAAGTTGGAATGACCGAGGATTTTTGCTACTTACATGTGCTGAATGAACATTTGCAATTAGTTGCTCATATCCCAGTGAGAAATGTAAGTTTTTGTTGTAAAAAATTGTCATTTTTAATTTTTTTTAAATGTCAAGTGGTATTAACAATAATCCTATTTTATTTTAATGTTATAAATGCGAAAGTTTGTATGTATGTTTGTTACTCCTTTACGCAAAAACTCCACCGATTTTCATGAAATATGTCACACACATAAAGGATGAATTTGATTAATACATAGGATAGTTTTTAACCCGAAAAAAAATTTCTTGTGGGTCCGCTAACCACGCGGGCAACGCCGCGGGCAACAGCTGGTAAATAATAATTTAAAGTGAAAATAAAGAAATAATTTAACAGTTTTTTTGAATGCGGTATAATTGTCATATTGACACTTGTGCCTATGCTTTTATATCAGTAAGTACAACTAACATAACAAAGCCTTCCACTTGCGTAATCTGCCTGGCTGTTTGCGATAAACTAGGTGGTAGAGTTTCGCAGCGACTCGCCCGGATTGGTACCACCGCCTTACCTATTCCTGCCGCCATAACGTCATGACGTGTTCCGGTTCCGAGGGTAAAGTAGCCGGTAAACTTACTTTTGCTCGAGGCCTAACATCCTGACCTCAGGTTGTCAATTACCATCTTTGGTGTCTCTAGGCGGCGTGAATTTCTTACCATCAGGAAATCCGTCTGCTTGTTTGCCTTCCTATAACATAAAAAAAACCTCAAAGACTAGTAAACGGATTTGCATACAATTTTTACCGATACATGGAATAAGTCTCCGGAAAGGTTTAACTTAATTTAGTTTTTTTTTGTAAATTTCTTGATATGTGACCGTATGTGTTCAACATATTTGCAAAATTTACGTCCATTTAGAGATATGTCGGTCACCAAAACCGCTGGCAAAACACTTTGAGTTTTAACAAAACAATGATTCTGATTGTTCTCTTTTTTAGCTCAACCAAAAAGTCCGTATATCGTCACTTAAAAAAAACATCTTCACGTCCATATCCCCGAAGAGGTAGGCAGAGGCACGACCAGGGCACCCATGACTAGCCGAAGACACTAAGTCGAACAATGTGATAGGTGGCAAGCCTATCGCTAACCAAGCACATTTCCAATCGAGAGCAACATTTTTTTTATTAAAAAATTGAAAAACCCAATTTTCTTTTTTATTAAAATATAATAATTGTAGAGCTGTTTAACTACAGTATTAACTTTCTTCAATTTAAATACATCAAGTACCGTAAGCTTGCTCCTTCCACTTAATTATTACATTAAAATATCATAGAGGTTATATTTATATATAGCCACTATTAGATATTCGTATAATTGACATTGTCAGTGAAAATTCAATTTTAATTGACGTGTGTTGCGGGAAGTGGAGAGCGGGGAGCGGGGGCTCAAGCATGTGTTTTGATGGCTGTATATATAAATACCTTTACCTAAGTTGTTTTCTCTTAATAATTGAACAAATAGACATTGCTTACATTTACATTTATAATTTTTATATAATTTTACTTTCTTTCCCGTAGCAAAATTTGAGATTTTTTTTTTTTAATACTTACACCAATTTTATACCTTCCATGGAAAAGACGATCCGGGTCGCTAGTATGATATATCTGTATATTTTAAGCATAAGCGCAATTCTTAAGTATGAAATATGTTTTCATCATTGGGCACGTAGTACAATTATTATTTGAAGGTTATGGATTTGGTTACGAAATACAAAACTGTAGGTACTCAATATATACACACAAGTAAACAGACATAAAGTGAGCATAATATCGTATTCGTACCAAGCAACACCGATTAAAGCAACTGAAAATGTGGTGTTGTAAAAAGTTTATAACTTTCACTTTCAGATAAGTCGTTGGGTGATAACTTGTTAAAATTAGTCGATCTACCCATTGCCTTCATAAATCTGAACTTACTCTTAATTTAAAATAGTACACCCACACGAAGAAATGGCACCGACCCCTTAAGTAAAATCAACCAATGACATCGGGTGTAATCCGTGTCTTAGATTATTTATCTTTAGATAATAAAAATTGGATTTAAGCTCTTTCTGTAGGGCCTAAACCCAATTTTTTTTATAAAAATCCATGCTGCTTGCAAAAAATATGCAGTTTAGCCGAATTTCGCCTCTATGTTCGGTCCAATGTATTAAAGCTTAACACTGTAATTTGTATAAATAAATTGCAATATAATTTCGTATTATAAAAAGAATTTACAAAAGTCGTTTAATATTAGTTTTATTTAAACCTATGATTTCAGTTGGGGACTATAGCAGGTAATCTTATTTTGAAGAATCAACATCCATATTTTCAATCTGATATATTTCTACTTTTGACTACCGTGGGGGCTCAGTTAACCATATGTATGTATTTCAATTTGATTTTAATTTATTATATTCTTATCATCATAATGATAGTTGCAAAATTACAATAATAAAAAAATAAGTAAAATTGTTTCTGTTTTTATGATAGTGGAAAGCAAACAAACAGACGGATTTCCTGATGGTAAGATATACTCCGTTTAGAGACACCAAAGGTGGTAATGGTGCATTGTCAAACAGAGCCCGGGGTGTTAGGCCTCGAGTAAAAATAAGCCTTTACAATTTACTTTTAAGTTAACAAATGATATGTATACTACAGAGATTTCATATTATAGTAAAACAATATTGAGTATTACAATTTTAAATTTCACAGTTACGCATTAAAAATAATATATCCCGCCTCGTTAGTCGAGTGGCAAGCGTACATGTCTAACTCTATAAACCAAACGCGAGGCTCGGGTTCGATACCCGACGGGGTTATGTATCTGTGTGATTCGCAATTAAAATGTTTGCAATTCCGAGTCTGGGTGTTTATTAAATTTATTTTGGTCACTGCGAAGGTTCTATTGGAATTGTTGCTAAACACCCATAACACAAACATTTAATTTGCTTACTTTGGGGTTAGATTCAATATGTGTAACTTACTATTTTTATAAAAAGATTTACAATGGTCCATTAAGTTTTCCTGCTTGTTTCCTTGTTATCAGTAAGTACTTTAATTAATAAATGTCGGTGGGATTGTTATTGCTTAATTGATTTAACACCAAAGTTAGCAAAATAAATGCTTGTGTTATGGATGGTAGTCAATGATACAAATACATAAATAGTTACCGGTACAAATCTCATAAACGACCAGGCGTGAAAATATAGACATCGGTGTTTATCGCCGGGAATAAAACCCGAGCCCCGCGATTGGTTGGTGAAGTTAGGCTACGCACGCTGGCCCCTAGACCGCCGAATGCTTTAAAATCGGGAGATTTTTTTAAAATCTACCTATTGGCGCTAAATCTTGTTCCATACTTTAGGGTTGCCTGGAAGAGATTGCTGCATTGGCGATAAGGTCGCCTTTGTGTATCTTCTTAGTTATAGTTATTGTATTTGCAATTTACTTGTATTTATTGCACAATAAAGAGTTTACAATACAATTACAATACAAATTGTATTGTATTGTAAGTTTTTCTTTGATTATGTCCCACCTGCATCATAGACCGGTAATAACAAGCGCTTTAATATTTTTCGAAATTTAATATTTAATATTTTATGTACCCATTACAATTTTATAGGCGTTTATTTTTCTTTACCTAAATAAAAATGAGTACCCTTCCAATGAACAAAAACCAGCTTTTTAACAAATACTTTTTTCAGTATTAGGACCAGGTGTTTCAAAATATCTGACGATGGAAGAATTTTTGGAGGAAGATATGAGAGGAAAAATAATTTTAAACGTAATGTTCCCGCCAAAAAATCAACACTATCGAATATGGACTGACAAGGTACTGATTATAATAATCATTGTATTAAAAAATATTATTAGCTCTATATACTAGAAAGGTAATGACATTAGTAGGTAATGCATCGTATTTATTAAAAGTACGTTGAAAACATCATAATTATGTGTTATCATTGAAGCAAAACGTGATTAAAACTAGCTAACAATAATATCGACAACAAACTGCATCAAAATTTGTCCTTTCGCTTAAGGCCTATAATGTCACAGATACACACACATCTACAAAAACATGTCAAATTTATTACATCCCATTTTTATTGTGAAGAAAAGTATCTTCACGCCCATATCCTTGAAAAGGTAGGCAGAGGCACAACCAGGGCACCCACGACTAGCCGAAGACACTAAGTACCACTATGTGATAGGTGGCAAGTCCATCGCCAACCGGGCACATATCCAATCCCGAGCAAATTTTTTTTATTAGAAAATTGGAAAAATCCAAATTTTTGATGACGATGATGATGACCCGGGATTCAAACCCGAGACCTTATGCAGACAAGTCCAACAACTGAACCGCTAGACCACAGAGGCGATTTTTTATTGTGAAGAAATGTAGAAATATAGCTGTATTTTTATTCAATGTAATACAAGATTTTAATTTAAGCAATTGCTTATAATTATAAATGTTTATTATGATTATATTTATTTAAATAAATTAAAAATTGAGGTAATCACAATCGAAACTCTATTAAGGTGGGATTGACAGTCGTAATGCAAATATGTTTTTTTGCATTTGGTTCTAAAAAAAAATAAGCTCTATTTTTTGTGATTATCGCGTCACGCGTGATCAGATGGAATAACTTCGTTAATCTTTCTTTTGTTGTGTTATAAAAAGATTCTTATAAAAAAGCAAGTGCAGCGAAATATTAGCTGTGTTATTAATAATATGAGATTTTTACTTAAATAAAACAGACATGTCTTATTAATTAACAAAGACTAAAGTAAATTTAAAATTATGTGGATATTGTTATCTGTGGCATAGTATGCTAAAGACCATGCATTAATTTTAGTTAAGAAAACGAATAAGTATATAACCTTTACTATAATTACATAATATCTGTTTGTTGGTTGATATTCAAAAACGTAGATCAGCTGCTGTGTTTTTATATTATATACTGGTATTTTAGAGCATTTTCATCCATACGTGATATTCAAAATGTTTCGAATCGCATTTCTTGTTTGAATTGGGTATGTTTTTTTTGTTTCAGATAATGCCACGATCTCAAAATGCCCATGCATTTGTAAATTGCGGTTTCTTGTATAAACTGGATAATGACAACATTGTTCTTGAATCTACAATTGTTTACGGTGGATTATCTCCTGCATTTAACAGAGCATTTCACACGGAACAGTTTTTGATTGGAAAACCTTTATTTAGCAATGAAACTTTAGAAGCAACGTTAAACATGTTAGATGCAGAACTATTAGTCACACCCATCCCACCAAATCCCTCAGTGGAATATAGAAAACAACTTGCATTGGCACTATTTTACAAAGTGAGTATTACCAAAAACAAAATAATTACAAAATATTTGGTTTTTATATCTATTATTAAAATATTTACTATTTAAATATTCTGGTTATTAGAATATTTTAATATACTTTTAAAAGAGGAAAAAGTATCTTACTCCCATATCCACGACGGGGTTGGGAGAGGCACTACCAGGGCACCCACAACTAGCAGAAGACACTAACACTTTAGGGTTGTAACAAACAAAGGCGAACGTTAAAAATGTATTCGTCAGTCAGAACACTTTCTTTTTTCAAAAAAAAATCAATGACACGCTAAACAAACCATACAATATTGAGTTGGAAAATCATTTCAAAACCACAAAGGCTCGTAAAAAATAATTGGGTGTACTTATGTACGCGCATCAAAGTTAGACTTCTTATTATTTACGAATAGTATTTAATATTAATGATAATAATATTAAATTTAAATCACTATGAATTCCATTAAACACGTGTGTGAATGTAGAAACATGTTTCTAAAGCAGGCAACTTCATGATGTTACTTTTGTGTCACAGATGCGCACGCATCTTAAAATTTCACACTCATCAGTTTTTCATATAGCACCTAAAGAATAAAAGCTTTAAAAAATGCTACCATACGTCATTTATTTATTGACATACTCATCGACCGCTTTGTTGGTCGAGTGGCTGGTGTATACGCCTAACAACACCAACTAACCGCGAGGCTCGGGTTCGATGTCGACAGGAATCTAAATGTTCATCACTCAAATGCCTGCTATTTGTGCGATTTGTTTAGATGCCTGCTTTTCCGGATCTGGGTGTTTATTAAATTTATTCTTAAATCTAAATATAAATATAAATACATATATATTTATATAATATAATATAAATACTTAAATAGTGTTTGTAGTATTTATTAGAATCGTTGACTAACACCCATAACACAAGCATATAATTTGCTTACTTTGGAATTAGATTCAATTTGTGTAACTTGTCCAGGGATGTTTATATTTATTTGTATGTCTAGTCATCTAGTTATCTATATTTTTGTTTCTATTTCCTTTTGTTTGGCTGTATTTACGAAATTGTCACATTGCAGTTAAATGTATATAATTTCAGGGACTTTTAGCATTATGCCCTTCAAGCGATGTAGATAGTCGATACGCAACCGGAGCGATAAAGTTACATCCAAGTCGTCCCTTATCACATGGTCAGCAAAAGTACGAAACGGACCCAAGCACGTATCCACTGAATCAACCTATTCAAAAAATTGATGGCTTGGTAAGTTTCTTAACCCCAGTTTCCGAAACACCAATTAATTTTATTTTTCGATGTATCTTAACAGTTTAATATGAGCTCGGTATGAAAGCCAAACTCATGTGAAACAGCCGTTCGGTTTAGTTTGGAAGTCTAAACCGATGTCATGTTAAACAGCTTTCATGAAGATACAAATCGTAAAT
>NJDD01006984.1:24903-35074 GCA_002245505.1 Calephelis nemesis
ATGGCCTACCATACTGTGTGTGCTCCTCGTGTCCCTTCTTGGACGGAGAGGGGTACTGAGGAGCACCATCCCTGGTTCGAATTGGTTTTACCAGGGCCCAACCCCAGCTACTCAGCCCTCCGCCACGATAAGTCTTGGACCCTTGGGGGACACGTAACTTACACTACATAATCTATAAAAAACTCATGGTATGGGCCTCAATCGTCGTTTATTTTTTACGTAACTTTTTTTGTCAATTTTATATGTATACTTGCAACTATAACATCGTTTAAAACTTTCACTTGAAAAAACGACGTTCTGTTTTTAAGTGAAAGGTCAGAGAACAAGCACTCTTTCTGTCTCTTAAGCATTAGCTTGGGTGAGTCTTCAGCGCAAGTATACCGGCTACTTTACCCACCGGACCTAAACATAAAAGCATCATTATTGTAGCAAGAATAGATAAAGCCGTGGTCTCTATCCGGATAACTGTCAGAACGATACTCTACCACCTATGGTCTTGCTGGTAATTAACGTTTTAAGACTTTGCTTGCCTCTTACGAGCTAACAGTCCAACAGGCAGTTGTCTTTCCTACACCGGAAACCCAACAATGAATACAAAATAGTGGCAAATAACGATTTAAGGCATAAGAATATCATTACAAAATTTGCTAGTAGTTTTCCCTGTATTAGTCCGGGCTCAGAATAGACCATCTGCCTTTCTGTGCCAGGCAGCTCGTAAAAGGCTCGTAAAATGTAAAAGGCTGATCATGGAAAATCATAAAAGGATAGCATACGCTCACTGTCACTAACACTGTAACATCTGAGTAGGTGGTTGAATTTCGCAGTGACTTGCCTGAATTAGTGCCACTGCCTTAAATATTCCTGCGGCCATAACGTTAGAGCTTGCCGTTGACGTATTCCGGTTCGGAGGTAGGGTAGCCGGTAAACTTACTTTTGCTCGAGGCCTAACATCCCGGCGTAAGGTTGGCAGCGCCCCATTACCACCTTTAGGCGACGTGAATTTCTTACGATTAGGAATTCTATCTGCTGGTTTACTTAAAACGACCGATTTTTCTTATAAAGTGTTGGAGAAGCAATTGGTTTATAACTTTCTTCAATGACGCTCATCAACATGGATGATAAAAACATTTTTCATCGTCCCCATTAGTAACCAGTTTCAAGTGTTCCATGTCCTGTGGGTGTTTCTTTTAAGTGGTTTCTGGAATGGAAAGTCTATTAAGACACACGTCTTGTTAATGACCGGTATTTTTCATTATTTTTTCTTTTTAAAGGTTCTTATGAAGAAAAAAACCGGAACAATTTCAGGGACAACGTAAAATACTAATAGTCGAGCGATACGAAATTCGCCAGGTCGGCTAGCGCTTAGTAAAAACTTGCTTAAAAAAATTTCGAATTTTAGTTGGCTGCGAAGTATCGTCGAATACAACACTGCTTGATTATATCCGTAACACCTTGGGGCTTCGAGGTACCAAGTACATGTGCAGAGAAGGAGGGTGTGGAGCATGTATTGTTAACGTTCACAGGGGAAAAGGTTCTGAAGGAATAAATTCTGTAAGTGTATTTATAGTGGAAGACATCAAGTTCTTGTATATAACACAGTCCTCTTGACGTAATAAAATATTCGTATAGACAATATTTAGTTTAGTACACCGCTCTTCTGTCTTCTGTAGTCGAGGAAGTAGACCTAATGTGCAAACTTACTCGTTATCCTTCCTTTCGGACCAGAACATGAAATTGCCAAAATGGCACCAAGAACAGATACAACTTAAACTAATTAAATTAAATACTACAAAGAAAGTACTTAAAATTTGAATGTTATAGTAAGTACTGTTAACAGCAAATCCAAGTTTAACAACAGTAGTCGAAATAATATTTTATGCTACTAATATTAAAAGTGTGAAAATTTGTAAAGACGCGTGTATGTTTATTTTTTATGCATAAATTAATAAAAGGATTTAGATGAAATTTTACAAAGATATAATTTATATTCCGATGTGTAACAGACTTTCTACAATTTATAAAAAAACAGCATCCGTGCCCAGCCTTGAGTAAAAGCTAGTAATGATTAAAATAACACAACCCAAATAACCTTAGTGTCTTTTTAAGATCAAAAGAAAAAAAGGACTGTTGAAATTTTTGTAATTAAAAAGAGTATATATTACTTTCTTAAATATTTTGTAACTTTGATTGCAAAGAATTTAGACGAAAAAAACTCCTTCATCACAGGTGTACCGACACATTTTTACTTTAAGTACGTCATGCATAATTTGATAACGTATTATTATAGTGTATGGTGCAAATCACCTCATGCCAAGGCTGGAAAATCACGACGATTGAGAAAGTGGGAAATCGAAAAGATGGTTACCACCCTATTCAAGTAGCTCTTGCTGAGAATAATGGCTCACAATGTGGTTACTGTAGCCCGGGTTGGGTCATGGCATTATACAGGTAATATTGTTTTTTTTTTATGTGAAAAGACAAGGAAGAAGCACATGACTTTTCTAAAGCTAAGAGACTACCAGGGCCTGAAGTCACCATAGATGAACAGGTGCCTCATTATCCTGTCTCCAGGATGTAGGTTATGTATACTCGCCTATAGAGGGGATCCGAATCAAGACGGTTTAGGGGGGAATCCCCGCCAATTTATACGAGTATTTTAAGTGGTGTACAAATTTTTGTTATAGAACATGTTTCACCGGTGCAGGATTGTTAAAATCATAATTTTAAATAAAGTATTGTTGACGATTTTCTTATTTTATTATTTAAAAAAAAGGTGTCACGTATTTTGTTGTTAATTTTTATCAGCCTGCTAAATAGCAAGAGCCTCACTCAACTCGATATTGAAAAATCTTTTGGAAGTAATATTTGTCGGTGCACTGGATATAGACCAATTTTAGAAGCCTTTAAAAAATTTGCAACGGATTCCCTAAAATCAAAATATACAATAACAGATATTGAAGATCTTAATTTATGTGAAAAATCTGAAGAAAAATGTTTTAATCAATGTGGCAAAGACTGGGATATTATATCGAAAGATGAAGTACTTCCAGACTCTGTTTATATAAAGCTTAGGGATGGCAGAGAGTTTTACAGGATTAAAAAGTTGAATGATATTTTTGAAATACTTAATCAAAAAAGAGATACATCATACATGCTTGTCGCTGGAAATACTGGCAAAGGTACAATCGTAACTTTTTTTATTAAATATCTTAATTTTTATAAAGAATATATTTAATGAGGTGCTCAAATAACTTTCACTTATAAAATTTTAGGTGTTATACCAATAGATGAATATCCACATATATTAATAGATGTCACAGGAGTAACTGAATTGAGAGGATACTATTTAGATCAGAATTTAATTGTAGGAGCAAATACGACACTAACTGAACTTATTAATATATTTGATGCAGTTGGAAGGAATGAAGACTTTAGCTACTTACATATATTAAATGAACATTTGGAGTTAGTTGCTCATATCCCCGTAAGAAATGTAAGTTTCCACTTTTTGTATTTAAAGTTCATTTTGTAAGTTTCTCACATCGCTGAATGTACCTCTACCATAATAGCTTTACATGACATTTAAATCTGATTGTTTTCGAGGGCTGTGGATTTGGTTAACAGAATTACAAAGTGTCTTCTCTTCTTAAGAAATAGACAGAGGTACATACTTTCCTCTTTTTTGTTGCTCGACCCTGGAAACTTCACATACTAGACTAATGCGACAAATAAGAAAATATAGTAGTGACAATAATGACTAAAACTAACTAGATTGCCCTTTTCCTTCATAATGACAAATAATTGAAACTTAAATAAATTTATCGATTTCAGTTGGGGACTTTAGCAGGCAATCTTATTTTGAAGAATGAACATCCACATTTTCAGTCAGATATTTATTTACTTTTGAATACTGTGGGAGCACAAATAACGATAGGTATGTATCTCATTATAATTTTAATTCTTTACAAATGATTTTATACAATACTAGCTATTAAAGTAAATTTCGTTCCACCTTTTCAGTTTGTATGGAAAAATTTAAATTTTTGCCTTTCCTAGTTTCGTTGCAGTTGAACGGGGTAAATGGTATCCTATGTTCGTTTCATGGTTCAAAGCTAATTCCTTATAAATTTTAAGCCAAATCGATTCAGCCGCTCTTAAGACAAAATTTTATTAACTTTAGAGCGGCTAAATTGCACACGGTTTTTTATAGAAATATGTTATCGACTGCAGTATGACGTGTTATATTTTCCATAATAAAGTAAATATTAAAATAAGTATTGATTTCGCAATTAATTAATTGCATCATTTTCACCTAATTTTCTTAACAGTATTAGCTGTAGTTAATTAGATTATGATAATAACTGTTGCTGATGTGTTTAATCTAAGTACATTAAAAAGCAATAGGTACTTCATTAAAATGTAGTTTCTCAGTTTGTATGTTCACAACAAGGCACACAATCAATTTTATTCGGATTTTTGTTGCTTGAAAACTACAGCAGATATCAATTTAAAAATGACTAAATAACTACGCTTTTCACAGCGTTGTCGATACTTGGATCTTAATTAAAATATTTCGATATTTCAATAACATGGAAATTTATTTTGTAGACTTAATTTTAAAGTTTTTCATTTATGTAAAGTTTTATGTACAGTTAAATATTCAAAAATCGCCTCTATGGTCTTTTTCAAGGCATGAAGTTCCGTGTTCGGTCCGCAGGTGATGGGACTTGGTGTATTTGGTTAGTCGCAAGTGCCCTGGTTGTATATCTGCCTACCTCATTAAGGATATGGGCGTGAACATACTTTTCTTTAATAATTATATGCAGAAGTCTATTAAATTTTATTCAATAGGTAGTAATTTATTTAAACTTACAAAAAGGAATTAACCGCTAGGTAAAACTTAAATACATTCAAGTTATTTGTCTAATTTTTATTTTTATTTTTGTGAACATCCTGTGTCCGATTCCTGGGTCGGCAACTCAAGTGTGTTTTTCAATTTTCTAATAAATTTATCGGGATCGGCTCCTTTTCGAGAGCCTTTGTTTCACCTATTTATATTGCGATTTAAGAAACTTATTTTCTTCATTGACTTATTTTTTTTGTTTTAGTTTTAAAACCGGGCCTGAAAAAAATATTGACGATGGAAGAGTTTTTGAAGGAAGATATGAGAGGAAAAGTAGTTTTCAATGTTATGTTCCCACCGAGAAATCATTGTTATCGAATCTGGACTAACAAGGTTTCTATATTAATAATAATAATAATATTCATTTTGCCAATATGATTAGGGCTACTTAATTAGAAATGAATTGCTACAATTATTGGCTTATTAAATTCTACTCTTTTGAACCGTTTAAATTAAAAATATCTGTTACTAGCTGTTTACTGAACTGAAGTCGAATTAAAAACTGTATGAATAATTGATTACCGTTTAATCAATAGTCCTTTAATAAGGGATTTAATATAAACTTTCAATGTGAAACCTAGATATTTTGTTAGTTTTTCCCAGAGAATTACTCTATCAAATGTTTTGTTGGTTTATGGGTTTCTGCAAGCCATTTCTTGAACCAGTTGTCCAGAATATTGCATATTTTTCATAAGGTACACGTTGGTGCGCTATGGTACGGTCACGTTACAACGCGCCACACTCGCGGTACCGCGTCACTCATACATACATAGCAACAATTTCTCGACAACGATAACAATAAGTTTTTATATGAATCAGTATATCAACAGTACTAGATATTAACTATCAGATATGGATGACGGTTTTTGAAAAGGCCAATCTTATAACCATTAAAACATTAAAAAAATAAGAGTATGAGCTACTTTTGGTCGGGGTTTAACGCTATACACCACTCCGTAAACCAGTCGTCCAGCAGCAAAACTGCATCTTGTTCTTGTAGGATATTGGCTAATTTTTCCCCGCTACGATGGGACATATATAGAGCTGTATCATTCGCAAATAGGGCTACGAGGACGCTTTGCGGTACTCTCGCCTCTAGAGGTCTCCTTCTTCTACACGAAATCTCAATTTACGACTTGAAAAGTAGTACTAATAGTAGTAGTAGTATGATGAGTAGTATTCTATCTGATACTTCCATTTCTTAGAGCTTGTAGATTAGGCTGTTGAGCCCGATGTGTCGAACGCTTTGTCCATATCGAAGAATAGCGCTCATAATAGCGTATGGGTTTAAGTCTATTCAGGCCGTATGGTATGTGCTCCGTGAAGCGATGCTCCTGATTTGTACATACATGAGGTGCCCGAAAAACAAATTGCTCATCTATGGGCATCGTCTTAAGGCGGGCGTATCAATTACATTAGAGTGTTAGTCATTCAGGTCTCCGTAATAGCTAATGAACATAGAAAACTTGTGATTTTAAGGTTTGCAAATCTTCTACTTTCTTCACACTCAAACGTGCTCATATCGTTAGAATATTCTAGCATGCGCTTATATGTATTTTTCTTCTCTTCCTTTTATTGACATCTTACATATTCAAGTACAATAAATTTGTATTTAATGTATTTTCCATATTATAATCTGACTTTCATGAATAATTATTTAAAAGGGGACTCTTGTACCAACACCCCCAATAACGAAAAAAACTATACACATTAAAATCACAGTCATTAATTAATCCGGACACAAATGAGACTTATTTTAAATTGTTATAAGCTATTAACTGACGACTTTTCAGCTGATTACACTTTTGACAAAGTCTAAAATATGTTGTTCGATTATTTAAACGCCTAACTAATTACTTCAATCTTAAAAAATCTAGGTCATTTTTTTAGCGACATTTAAAGGATGTCAACACTGAAAAATGAATTTAAAATTATTTTCTTACGAAATCCCAATGTAAAACGTACAATACATTCAGTATTAGCGTTACTGTCTGTGTATGTTAACGTTACTGTTACAAATACACTACTATTTGTGACAGTAGCAAAAATGTCAAAAATATGTGAAATATTGTAGCTTGTTAGCTCAAACTTACCAAGCAGCACACACAAAAATAGGTTAAATCTCATTTTTTTCTAAAATTATAGTTTTTATATTTCAGATAATGCCACGATCCCAAAATGCTCACGCATTTGTAAATTGTGGTTTCTTATATAAGTTGAATAATGATAATATTGTTACTGAATGTACGATTGCTTACGGTGGATTATCCCCTGCATTTAACAGAGCATTTCGGACGGAACACTTCCTAGTTGGAAAACCTTTATTTAGCAACGAAAGTTTAAAAGCAACGTTAAATGTGTTGGAAGCAGAACTATTAGTCACACCTAATCCACCTAATCCCTCAGTTCGATATAGAAAACAACTTGCTTTGGCATTATTCTACAAAGTAAGTATGAGCTGGTAAATAAACTTTAAATATTTTTTTAAGATGTTGAATGTCAAACAAGCAGACGGATTTTCTGATGGTAATAATAGTGCGTTACAAGCTTGATGCCGGGATGTCAGGTTTGGAAAAAAAGTAAGTTTACTGGCCACCTTACCTTCCGAACCAGAACACGTCAACGGCCAGCACTGACGTTATGGTGTGAGGAATAGTTACGAAGAGAACGTTAGTACGAATCGCTGCGAAACTCTTCCACCAAGAAGGATGTCAGAGTGATTAGTCTTAGTGACGATAAACCTAAGCTCGCCTTTTACGAGCTGCCTGGCAGTAAGTAAGGCAAATGGTCTATTCCGCAAAGGAGCTCGGACCAACACTCTTATTAATTCCTAGATGTGGTCAGTCTTATTTTTATATACTCTGTTTTCTAGTCTTAAATATAAAACCTTTTCAAACTACAAAAACGCTAAGCTAGACACCATATTTTATAAACAATAGCAATTATGTTTTCTACATTTTTAAATTATTTTTCAGTCAACCGGTTTTGCTTTTTAAATATTTTAGGATATAATTAAAATCATTAAAGATTATAATTAATAATAATTAAGGATTAAAAGAGATAAAAGGGGTTGCTATTTAATCATATTCAGAGCGATTACATTAATGAAATGTGTAAAAAACTGGAATGCACAATAAAATTGTAATTTATAAATTTTACCAAGAAGCCACAAAGCACTGACGACAAAAAATAGAAGCACGTCACTACTATAAAAAACAAAAAAGCAGTCAATCATAGATTTTGACCAATTTTTATGGAAGGGTTTACTTTTTATCGTTCATGACTATAATATGTTCAAAACTCAAATAAATACAATGATCATTGAAAATCATAAAAGGCTATCATAGGCCTACTGTGACTAACACCGTGACATCCTACTAGGTGGTAGAGATCCATCAGGAAATCCACCTGCTTGTTTGCCTCCCTATATCATAAAAAATGTTGAGTGGAAAACAGGACCAATCAAAATTTCTGAAACCATAAAGTTCAAGAAATTTTGATTGGTCGAAAATTGGAAGTATTTTTGTACATTTAGGCTTAACATGCGGAAATTAAGCAAATTCCTATAAATATACTCTTATGTTCTCATTCGTATAATCTGATATATTGAGCTTATAGATGCGACATGTCAGTTGATAATAACAGATTACTATGAATTAACGGTAATAATAGTATCTAATTGACAACGGGATGAGGCTCACGCTCTGCGTTACAACCCATAATTTTGAGGCGTCTGGGCACTCACATGGATGACGCGACGTTCACCTCGCCTCTTACCACGGATTGCATATACTGCGTAATTAATTTAATTATTAATTATACAACGTGATGTCACTGCTTAGTTTATGCCATTTATAAGCTTGCTTAAGCTGTATCTAATGGGAAGGCTAGACGATCGTAACGTCTCACTGTTGTTTCATAAAAAAAATTTCTCAAACATCAGTGAAATAACTGCTTAATTTATAATTTCAGGGTCTGTTGGCACTATTTCCATCAAAAAAACTTGGAAGTCGATACGCAACCGGAGCTATAAAGTTACATCCAAACCGACCCTTGTCACATGGTCAGCAAACCTACGAAACGGACCCAAGCACGTACCCTCTGAATGAACCTATTCCGAAAATTGATGGTTTGGTACCTAAGTTTCTTACTCCTATTCTACTGCATCCAAATATTTGCAAACTGACCATTTCATACTGGTTTTAATAATTTCAAGCATTGTTATCTTCGAATTAGAAGCCTGAATATATATTTTGAAATGGAATTTCTTTAGAATCTTTGTGATTTCCATCTCCTTGAAAAGAAAATGAACTATTAACCTAAAATGTAACTTGTTACAAAAACGGATAAAAACTAGATTGCTAATGAAAATGTTTTATTTTTATTTTATTTAAGATACAATGTGCAGGAGAAGCATTTTATACTGAAGATATACCTACACTTCCCGGCCAAGTTTTTGCAAATTTTGTTTTATCTACGATACCACGAGGAAAAATAGTATCTATTGATCCTAGTGAAGCATTGGTAAGATTTTAAGATGTATGTCTACACACTACGTATTACAATTAAGTAAACAAAAGAAACAATTTTATTAGTTATTGTGGTTTTCTGAAAGTTAGACAGGCTAGACAGTTAGTCAAAAAAGCAAAAGATCGGCGCATACATTGCAATCTATTCTAAATTTTTTCATTGATTCATTAGATAATAATAAAAAAATTAAAGGCTGAGTGATGGTTTGTTAACATTATTCACCATATTTATAAAGATTGATCAGAGGAGCTTTTCAACCTACTATTATTTACTGTGTTTCATAACAGAAGCTTGTTCCAGAACTTTAGAAAGCACTAAGTTTTGATATATGGTCAGATGTCTACTATTGCATTCTATGGTCAGAGATTCCCCAAATGGATAGGGTCACCAAAAATGGTTTTGGTGACGGCGTTTTCTAGACAATGCGTCTTGGATAGAGCTAATTAAAAGGTGGTTAAGCTGAATCATAGTTTTGTTTGCCAGTTCTACCAAAAAAATAAAAAAATGTGTGTGTGTGTGTGTGTGTGTGTGTGTGTGTGTGAGAGAGAGAGTGTGTGTGTGTGTGTGTTTGTGTGTGATTATTAAATTTAACAATGCGTGGAATCAAATATTTGTATTCAGTTGGTTATGTGTAAGAATCATACAGCATCACATTTCAAAAATTCAGAATAAGGATTATTTGCAATGAGAATTATTTTTTATAAAATTATTTTAACTTTACAAAACACCAAAAATGGC
>NJDD01006991.1:1996-86552 GCA_002245505.1 Calephelis nemesis
CAGTTGTACCAGCACTTAGTAGTGTTTATACTGTAAGGTCGCACATATGTCTAAAAAGTGAAATAAATGCACCCAATGCAACTAAAATCCGTTTGATGCTTATAAATAAGCTGATGCCCATCAACACTTGAACAGATCTCCATAAATGATAGATAAAAACCATCTCTATCACGCTAGTTTTCAAGTTTGTGCTTAAATGAACTGCAAAGATTACGAGTACGAATTAGAAAATTGTAAACATTTAAACTTTTATCCATTAGTTACCTTCTTTTTAATCATCAGGTCCTCATTATCAAGTCACTAGGACTTAATGAACTTAAGATAAACAAATCAATGAATGACCAAATCTATGTGACATGGAGTCATGGACTTAAAATTACGTCACCATTAAAAATCCGTTTAAAAGATACTATACTATAATTTAAACTTTGATCCATTAGCCTCCTCCCAGTTCAACCATTAGATCGTTGTCATCAAAAAACATGAATAGATCTAGTTAAGGCGAATAGAATGAGTCCAAACTCGACGGGCTTACCAGCAGGTATTACAGTTACGTATCCTATCTTAAAGCTGACCTGTTTATTTGAACCAGCGTTCGTTAGTTTTTTAACTGTTAGGTCTTACGTACATTCAAAAGTGAAATAAATACTCATAGTTCGTTTTTTATTCAATCCGATGCTTCCAAATGAGCTTTAAATAATGTGAGGGCACAGAGTACTAACAGATACGCGCGCGCGCACACACACACACGCACACGCACGCACACACACACACGCCAGAATTACACTCCTAACAACCCTCGTTTTGCACTGGGAGTTAGAAGCAAGGATTTGAGACATTTGTCGATCAACTAAAAACTATTTGTTACATCGCAAGGCTTTCTTTACTATTATTTGTTCTACATTAAATAAACTTAAACTGCGTTTTATCCATGTAATATTGTGAAAATAATGTTTTGCAAATCGAGTTACACTTATAGATTGTGTGACAGACGAGACTGTACTCACGATAAAGTAATATATGGATTGGCATTAAGTAATAATATAATTAAACTGTACATTACAGCAATTTCCAAAATTTAATTTTGAAAGTTCCATTTGAGCAATGAATTGAAATCTTTGTAAATTGATTTTCCACCAACAGAGTGCAGCAAAATCTTACAATTCATTTAAAAAGACAAATTGTAATATAAAATATGTAATACAATAATTTTTAATTTCTTTATTTATTATACATCTTTTTTTGATTTCTTTATTTTAATATATACTTCTTTTATAAACTCAAAATTCATTCTTTCAATTTGAGTATTTCTTTGCATTTGTGCATATCTTTGATCTCGTTGCCTTCAGTAAGTTTTATCAAATTTACTGACAACAAAAACAATACCCAATCTATTTATTTTTAATTATTAACTTCACTTAAAAAAAAAAACGTAATTTGAAATTTTAATACATATAATACAAAATATGCAGCAGGGGCTATCCCATAATGTGGTAAAATGTCGTATAGATGTTTATGTTAAATTATAATGTTGCTTACATTGTCTAATTCATACTGTTTTCAATGACATGAAATAAAAACAAATACTTGTACTATTACAACATATTTTTATTTTTTTGAGATATTTTAGGTACATACATATCTTCACGCCAAGTCCCTTACGGCGTAGGCAGATGGTATCGAGTGCCAGACCTTACGATCCTGACAAATCTGTCTTGCTTCCTTCACATTCATTACCCTTTTCATGTTTTAGGTGAATAACTATATAATTACTTTATGCGAATCCATAAGTAAATCTGATGGTTCAGTCGTCCTTAGTCAATCTGTATCTTTTATCTGTATCTTGTAGCGATAATACAAGAATCAGTCGGTCAAATTGTCCTTTTATTTATTAATACATTTTTAATGTGGCGTATTAAACAACAAAAAAAAAGTATCTTCACGCCCATATCCCCGAAGAGGTAGGCAGAGGCACACCCACGACTAGCCGAAGACACTAAGTCTAACATTGTGATAGGTGGCAAGCCTATCGCCAACCGGGCACATTTCTAATCCCAAGCAACATTTTTTTATTAGAAAATTGGAAAAACCCAATTTTCTTTTTGTTGCCCGACCCGGGATTCGAACCCGGGACCTCATGAAGTCAAGTCCAACACCCGGACCGCTAGACCACAGAGGAGACCATAGAACGGTTAAACAACAAATCATTGAAAAAGTGATTTGTTGTTATTTTATAACACTTAATAACAAATCTCTGAAAAAGTCACAGACAGTGTTCGTTCTGTTGACCGCCTCATTGACCGGTTGCTAAGAAAAAATGTAGGATACTTTGACCTGCTCTTGAAGAGAACTTTGCCTAAATGTTCAACTAAATCCTATTTATAATCTTATAATTTTTTTAATGGAAACGTAAATGTCTGCTGATTTATCGAAATCACGTTTTAAAATTGTAAAGGTCAACTCCTTAATTCTCTATCTGTATAACCAAATTTTGATAAAATTGGCACCAAGCGGGAAAATATACTCACAATCAAAAAATAAATTTCCCAATCAAGAGCCGATTCAATTCAATTCATAAAATAATTAACGCAGTAAGACGGCAAAAAACTGGATTCAGTTTATTCATAACACATCGTGATTTAATAATACTATTAAAGAAAAATAGCTAGTAATTCCTTAATGGTCAAACACAAATTTTGTCAATGTTCCACTAACAGTTTCCAGTTATACTTTATGTTGCATAAACTTTTCTCTATCTTTAATATTTTAATAATAAACAATAAATATAAGTAATAAGGATGGTGTCAAGATACGAAAATGTTTTATACTATGTCATGTATGTATGTTTTATACATAGAATAAAACAAAGTCGCTTCCTAAAAGCATACAAATGTCCATTTGTATGCTTAAATCTTTAAAACTGTGCAACGGATTTTGATGTGGTTTTTTTATAGATAAAGTGATTAAAGAGGAAGGTTTATGTTATGTATATTTCATAACCGTGCGAAGCTGGAGCGGGCTGCTAGTTGAACATAACTCAAATATAACTCTTCCTGAATCTTTATGAAGTTAAAATGAAACCACCTTAGGACCTTCTGCCTTTTCAAAAAAGAACTATAAAAATTGGTTCATAATTGGCGCGTTATAAATATGTGTGTATAAAAAACATATGGAGTCTAATTGATAGCCACTCCTTTTTGGATTAGGTTCATTAACATAAATTTCCTTTTGTTAAATAGGTTATCGCATTATTTTCTAGCCTTTTTAGAGAGAAAGAAAAAAAAGAAATAATTAATTATTAGACTTAAACTTCCTGTACATCACTAATAAAAAAAAAGAAAATGTAATCTAACTCTAAACATAAAGAACTTAAATAAGGTACAAAAAGTGATAGTAAGATATAGAGACAAAGTGTGGTAAAATTTGTGGTGAAACTTAGCCAAGTTGTGCTTACAAAGGTGACAAACCAAATCGTATAAGTAGAAAGACACGAATAGGTATATCGAAATATGTAGAATCACCTCTGTGGTCTAGCAGCGGTTCAGTTGTCGGACTTGACCGGGTCGGGCAACAAACAGAAAATTGGTATTTTCCAATTTTTTAATAAAAAAAAGTTACTCGGGATAGGATATATGCTAAGTGTCTTCGGCTAGTCTTGGTGCCTTGGTTGTGCCTCTGCCTACGTCTTCGGGGATATGGGCGTGAAGACACTTTTTTAGAATAAGTAGCCCACGACCGCGACTTCAAACACACTATAAACATTAATTACATCTTTTCTTTAATCGAAGAATACATCCCCACTCCTGCTCGGCCGATTTTGATTAAACATGGTTATTAGGTTTCATGTGCCCACCCGTATACGTCACATTTACTTAATTATAAATCTCGTGTTAGCACAATCTCAATTAGGTACATTATTACGTTTGTAATTACGTAAATTATTACGTTTATTATATAGGTCAGATACGATACTGAAACTGCAATGAATACATAACCAATATAATTTGTTCAAGCTCGTAAATTCCGCAACATGCAGTTCTAAACTTGTATTAGAAAAATGTATAATAAGGGTAAATATGATGGATATGTGGCACGAACGTATATCAAAGATTTATATCTTCAAATTGCAAGGTAATTGTGATTGTTCATTTACGTTTAAATAAATTGCGACAGGGGAAACGATTGCAGTTATATTATTCTGCAATCAAATATTTTCCACTAATATAGGTTCGGTTTTTTGTTTCTACGGGTGTGTTGATGTAATGTTAGATTAATCTCTGGAGCTTTATGTGGTTTCCCTAATTGCCCCAGGATCCAATCATCACATCCAGACGAGGAGGCAATGGGACCAAATTCTGTCCCATAAGTCCACTTTTTCAAGTTAAAAAAAATAAACCACTTCCTAAATGACGGACAAAGTGATTACCCTACCAACGTAAAAAATGTAAGCGTTGAACATTTTTCATTTCATTAAATATGGAAACTATGAAATGCCATTCCTAGAAGTGATTTAAAAAATACATAAATGACCATACATTTTTATAAGTTTGTAAGGTAAACGAGCAGATAAATTTCCTAACAGAAATGTTAGTGCAGGAGCTAGCTTATACATCAAACCGGATTACGATTATGACGAGCACTAAAAAATAAATATAAAATTAATCTATACTTATAAAATAACATGGTCTGACTGACTGTCTAAAGTTATGGTCATGAAATTTGGTGTCTAAATGGTCGTTTCATTGAGTAGACACACACAAAAGACGGAATTTTGAAAATCCTACCTCTAAGGCAGAGAAATAAGGGTTCAAAGTTTGTATGAAATACTTATCAATGTGGTACAAAATAATCTTTAATTAAAATAATATTTTAAATTAGTAAGTAAGTATAGAAACTGCCATGCAAGCAAAGTCGCGGTAACATCTAGTATATTATACAACCAACAACTTGGGTAATGTCTACTTGATCTACGCAACAGCTCTTAGTGTTCGGCTTGTAGAAATCGACACAAATAATTGAAACCTAAATCACGATCTCTTTTAAGAGTTTCATTCCGTTATTCAATTTAACAAGAAAATGCCTTCAATGTAATTTATCATAGAAAGAAAGTGCTGCATTATTTTCGTTCTCCATTATCGTTAAACGTGATTATAAATCCTCATGAGTGAACAATTTAGCCCCCAACTGAGTCATACAGTATACATGCATGATAAATGACAGAGCTCTTTACGAAACGATGCTCAATTTAAGAGGCCCACATAATCGTTTGCCCTTAAAGGCTCTCAACGTAACTATGATTCAGTGTTAGTGATGTCATCAGAATTTGGTACATTTATGGGTATTTATGTAACTCTACTGCGATACCTGCTGATGATGATTGCTGCTGTAATGTCGTCGACTATCGTGTTCATGTTTGGAGGACAGTAATTAAATTTAACTGGGCCAGATACTTTCGTCTCAAACACAGGTTAAAAACGCATCATAAACGGTTTCTATAGTGTATTTATCACTTGCATAAAATTTATACGCTATTTTGTCTTCAAGTTACGTCAAAAAGTTTTGCAGTGAACCAGTTTCTGTATATTTAGGTTATAGAAATGTAATATGTTATTTGAGATGCTAATTTAGATATAAATTTTATTTTTAACACGTTATTAAACAGGTTATTACGAGATTAACATTGTTTTCACTTATATGTAAATTTTCTTATATTTTTGAGAATAATAAACGAGTTATTATGTAACCTTTCACTCCTTTACTAATTTGTGTTAAGATTAGACCACGGAGACAAAGTCGCAATTTGCGACAAGATAATGAGTATTTTAATGACATCTACGGTCTTTTTACAAACGATTTTCGTTTAGAAAGTTACATAAGATCTCGCTCGTCAAAGGCAGCATATCATTACTGTCGATTGTTAGCGACAACAAGATTGATATATTTAAGTGCGCCGCTCCAATTTACGATTCCGATTAACATCTCTCGTGACAATGGAAATATGACTTTAGCATTATCGAATAAACTTTTTATTCACGAGGCGATTCAATATTCCGTCTAGAAATCGCTATCGGTTTAAAAACGAATGCTAAAACGGATCGCATAAATTTGCATGACAAACGCGTACCGCACCGGGGGACATTACTTTTTTTAAGAAAAATATGACGACCTTCCCTCGATGGAGTTTCCAGGTCTATTTCCATAAATAATAAATAACGATTGAGGACGGAGCAAAAAGTATTCGGCGATATTTATTCTGTTCGCGAATTTTCATCCACTTATCGAGT
Organism: Calephelis nemesis; assembly: GCA_002245505.1. Lineage (NCBI taxonomy): Eukaryota > Metazoa > Arthropoda > Insecta > Lepidoptera > Riodinidae > Calephelis > Calephelis nemesis. The sequence continues at coordinate 8,281 of NJDD01006991.1, forward strand.
TGATCGGAACTACGGAACTTGCGGCACTCGCTCCGCGCGCAATATCATTTTATTGTAGTCTAAGTGAAATTGAATACTTGTTCGCATCGCTCCTTGCTTGCGGTCCGCCTTTGATTTATCGTACTCGAGTTTGTGCAAACAATTTTACAAACGTTTTTGTCACGGACAAACAGTAAGCAAATTAAAGAAGTATTAACAGATTTTCGGGATCATTATGTTACCATAAAACCTTATTACCTGATATTATCCACCGCCTTACCTATTCCTGCCGCCATAACGTCATGACGTGTTCCGGTTCGGAGGGTAAGGTAGCCGGTAAACTTACTTTTGCTCGAGGTGAGGCTTTTTACATCCTGACCTCAGGTTGGCTACGCACTATTACCATCTTTGCTGTCTCTAGGCGGCGTGAATTTCTTACCATCAGGAAATCCGTCTGTTTGTTTGCCTTCCTATAACATATATATATATATATATATATATGTATGCTAATTAATGTATAGTCGCCTCTGTGGTCGAGCGGTCCGGGTGTTGGACTTGACTGCACGAGGTCTCGGGTTCGAATCCCGGGTCGGCCAACGAAAAGAAAATTGGACTTTTCCAATTTTCTAATAAAAAAAATGTTGGTCGGGATTGGAAACGTGCCCGGTTGGCGATAGGCTTGCCACCTATCACATTATGGGACTTAGTATCTTCGGCTAGTCGTGGGTGCCCTGGTTGTGCCTCTCCCTACCTCTTCGGGGATATGGGCGTGAAGATACTTTTTTTTTATGCTAATTCAATAGCGACGAATTTACAAATTCTAGTTTCGTTGAATACACCAAGAAGTATGAAATTTCTGAAACGTAACAACATTATCAACAACTCCATCGGAAATGCATTAATTTTTGAGCAATTTATTAATTCATATCTATTCCTATAATTGGTATATACCTAACATTTATATCGCCGACTAGACGAACTTTGTTCCGCTTGAAACCTCATAACAGTTTTTGAAGTAAAATTTAATGTATTGTTTTTACTAATATTCTAATAGGTATTTGAATATAAAAAATGATTTCTCTTATAAACGTCCGTCTTTCTTAGGTTAGGTTAAGCTTTTTGTAAAAAGAAATATAATTTAGATTAATAATAAAGACCAAAAGTCAGCTTAAGATGACCTAGGCACAGGTCTGCACGAACTGTGGCACTTGAGCCCGGTTCCCATAATCAACAAATCGTAATCCGTCAGCTAAACCACTCGTAGTTTGTTCGAAAGTAACGGAGCGTTACCAATATTTTCAAAAAATGTTTAGAATCAATAGTCGGAAACGAGCAACCGTTGTTAGTAATCTTACTAAGCGTACAAAATACTACCATCCGTAATCAAATTTAAATATATCTATTACTTTTTTGAATATAGGAACCGGGCATTAGTACTCGGCACTCTCTACTTACTCTGGTAAGGACTTTGTGTGTAGGATATATAAAATAATCTACTTGTTCAAAACATGATTCTATACATTCTGGGTTCCCAGTTAAGTTAATTGACGGTCGGGTTACAGACAGGCTGACAAAAATTCTAGAACTATGTTCTTCAACCCATTTTGTTTTGTTGCATGTGCCTTTTTATTTAAATATGTTCAATAAACATAATTCACCCTACTACAGTTTTATTATACGTACCTAATATTATAACAGAGTCTTAATAGACCAGATGTTAGTGTTGGGATGTGATTGGCCAGATAACTTTAATTATACCACACCACCATATTCAACCCTTAAGTCACCAAATTATAATTTTGAATCAATTATGTTACTCAGTTTGATTGTTTCACATATCCAGATCACTATACACCCCAAAATATTGAACGTCTCCAGTATGAGTGAAAAACATAGAATATTGTGGAACTACTTTATTGCAGCCAGACGCTTTATACTATTTTTGGGAAAGGGAGAGATTGCCGATACATAGTTTTTTATAGCAATTATAGGAAGTCGAGCAAGCACTTCCAATATTTTGCTCTGTACACCGAGAGATAGGAATATGTTGACCACAGTTTAATATTCTTAAATCATTTACCCTACATTTTTTATATTTTTGTAATCATGTATCTGAAGTCATGAAAAATTTGTGTATCCTATCAAAATAATAAAAAATACTGTCAGTCTGAAAGCAGCGCCTTCAGCCTATCACGGTTGTGTGGGTGCGGTCCTTAGATATGGAATAATACTATAGGTTTGTTCAACAAAAAAATGTATTCGTTGCTTAAATACAATTTCATCTAAGTTTTATTTATTTCTAGGCAATCCTGCAAACCCATTTTAAATAAATATGATGAACTAAAATTTACATAGCATCTCTAAGGAGAAGCTTTATAATGTATATCTGAATATATTTGTACATATTTATTTAAACAACTAGGTGATCAAACAAAACTTGAGTACCAGAATATTTAAAATCGTTATTTAGAAAAAAATACAGTCCCAAGAAGGTATAAGTACCATTGACACTTCGATGTCCCAAATAATGTATGTTTCAAACTATCGAAACGTCTGCCTTATTTGCCTTCCAGTACTATAAAAATACGGTGCATTTGTAAAGAGCGCCCCCACAAAAACGTTTCTCATTATAAAATTACGAAAAGTATGTCGAGCGGAGTTCTAAAAGTGCAATTCAAATAAACGCGACGGCACTAAGAAAGGACGGGAATGAAGATGTCGGAAAATTGTTGCTGGAAGCTGAAATGTTCACGCTAATATTTAAAATGGCATTTTGATAAAAATATTTGCTTCATTACTGATGTACATTGTTGGGAACGACAAGGAATTTTATATCATGTTATTGTATCTCTTGCTGATTCCCGCGGTTTCGCTTGTGTCGTCTCCATCAATTCCTTTTGGGAAGCTTATTTTTTTTTTAAAAATTGCTTTTGAGGTAATTGTTGATTTAACTATTCCCACATTGATGTCTGTCCCCATGAACTTTTGTATGCTTAAATCTTTAACACTACTCAATTTATTTTAACGCGCATTGTCTTAATAGATAAAATGATTAAAGGAGAAGATTAATATGTATATTTCATAAAAGTGAGAAGTCGGGGCGGGATGCTAGTTGACAAATTAATTTGCATTGTTTCTGCATAATAATATGTCTAACTTGTATGTTAATACTCATTATTCGTATAGTATGCTACACGTTATATTCAGAAAAAGACACACAGGCACACACACACATACACTCACACACACACACACTCACACACACATACACACTTGCGAATGCGATTTAAGAATACTTTACGTTGAGATAAGCACAAAATTATGCGGAGTGAGTATAGCAATCTGACTTAAAACCTCACTTGGAGGTAGCTTATCAAGCATTCTACTAGTACTATTGCCGAAGTACACTCTCATTTCTACATCTGCAGCGTACTTTATATCTACTGGAATAGCACACAATTCCATTATTCCAGCACTACATTATCTACTTAAAACTCTTCATCCATTTTCATGTCTCATACAATAACTTTGGTTTTCTTTGCAATCAAATTTGAACCTCTTTCTTTTTTTATAACTGTGACTTGTGTTTATAGCTCGGATGATGAAGATCCCAAAAGTACATTATCGTCTAAATAATGCGCACATTGGTCGTACTTATGCATTTTGATGTGCAATGTTCCTAATTTTAGAAATATGGATACAAGATAAATAAGCGTGCTTCCAACAAAAAGTCATGCTTGATGCCAGAATTCACTTGCAGACATGTTTTAAAGTCTTAATACATGGACTACATAGCACGCAGCAGGAATAACTGTCCCTCAGCTATGGAGGTTAGGTACTTTTAGGAGTACAGCCTTATCAAAAATTTTCCTAAATCCACAGTAGGTACCCAAGAATGAGACGGCTTACAGCGAGATTATCTATGACGTTGCGGAACGAAAGCACCTGATCCCGTACATCCTCTTACAGACCTGAAAACGCCCTGAGTGTCAAAATTCCGTCAGATATTACCGGCATCTTTATTTCAACTAACGTACAATTTAGTTTTTCTACCTGTCCAACGTTTATTACAAATGACCTAGAAAAGTCCCGGATGGCTAAATGACCAAATTTAATAATTTTGGCATCTGACCAACTGAAAATAAAATCTTTATATTATATATAATTTAAGCGCAGTAAAACTGCAGAAACTGACTTCGATTGTATCAGCTTATCATTTAAATAAACAAAATAACATAGGTTATATTTGTAGTTATGTATTGTAGAACAAAATAAATATTTATAAATATTTCTCTCATTTCCCTGGGATCCCATAATCAGATTCAGACTTGGTGGTAATGAAATTACCTTGAAAGTACGCCATCTTAAATATAGAGATTTTTTGAAATCAGTTCTCAAATGTCAGAGAAATCGATTAACATACATAAAAAAATAAAGAAATCGAGCTTAAACCCTACCTCCTTTTTTGAAGTCGGTTAAAAAGCCTATTTATTTTATACAAAGTGTGTGAAGAAATAAAATAAAGAAGATCTTTTGAACAGGCCAGAACTAACTGATCTGACACGGAAAATCCTCAGTACATGCAAGTTTTGAATAAAACAAAAGTTTTACCGAGACAAGTAGTTGGAGACGTGGAAAATCAGAATAACATCGAATCTAACGACGTTACTCGTGTGTGATATATTTCGACGCGCGTTGGCCCGAGACGTACGCGCCGTTCATTTTCAAGGATCGTTAGATAGTCAGGCAATTGTTGAACCTTTTTTGGAGAGGCAAATGAAATTTACTTGCAGGGTTTTCGTGCGATATTATATTATGTACCTTGACATTTTTTTCCGACTACACGATATTAAACCATCTGTTTTTTATGGGGTTAGACAGCCAATAAGCACACACGGCTCTTCGGAGGATATGAGATAAGTATGGCCTATAGAGACAACAGATGTTTTAGGAGCGTCGCTGTCCTGAGGCCGGTCTAATAAGAAAAGAAACCCGGTACCCTATAGATCATTACCCGGGCAAGTCGCTGCACAGCACTATCACTAGTGGTCTTGCTTGTAGCTCACATGTAGCTTATGATCTTCTCTTATGAGCTGCCTAGCAGGGAGGCAGATGATCCATTCTCCCCAGAGAACCCGAACGGGGAAACATCTTTTCCATTATTTGCATGATAAAAGAACATTTGATAAGTTCCCCGTGTTGGTCCGGGCTCCTTTGTAGAATAGACCACCTGCCTTCCTGTGCCAGGCAGCTCGTAAAAGGCGAGCATACGCATGCCGTCACTTACATCGTGACATCTAACTAGGTGGTAGAGTTTCGCAGCGACTCACCCGGATTGGTACCACCGCCTTACCTATTCCTGCCGCCATAACGTCATGACGTGTTCCGGTTCGGAGGGTAAGGTAGCCAGTAAACTTACTTTTGCTCAAGGCCTAACATCGCGGCCTCAGGTTGGCAACACACCATTACGACCTTTGGTGTCTCTAGGCGACGGAAATTTCGAAATCCGTCTGCTTGTTGCCTTCCAATGTCATAAAAAAAAGGATTAGTTATAACTGTGGTGTACTAAAAATATATAAGACACTTTGTTTTCATTTGAGGAGCACAAACTAAAACTTAATAACAATAGCCTCACTATTGATCCAAATATTTGTAAAGCTCTAATTTAATGAAGAGGACACAAACAACGAAAAAGTTTCTAGGCCAACGGCAAAAATTGTTCAGCAAGTAGATTTTAGTATTAAACCAAGAACAAGGAAGACGTTTTTCAATTCGATGAAATTTAATAATTGATTCTCGGATAAGGACAACATTTCAGAATTGTGTCGTTTTTGAACGGCTACTTACATACAGTTCAATTACTGGACAACACTAATTATACAAAAGGTAGCATTTATATTGTAGCTCTGATATGCTTCCCTGAAATTTTTATTTGCCTGCGTAGTTAATAGGTACTTTTGATTCCGGTATTAAATTGCAATTAAAAACGTTTTGTAGATGTGGGGTCCGGTGGTCCAATTAAAATCAAAGCTAAACTTCAACAAGTTAGTTGTTTACCTTATGTACCCTTGGTATTAAACAATGTAAAAACCGAAACGTTTGTTTCTAAATCTAGGTCAAGCATAATTTCTTCCTCACTGCGCAGCGCTCAAAATTGCAAGTTCCTAAAAGTTAATTAGGTAACAATTACTGGAGCTTAAGGTATTAGGGACTTGGAAAATAAAAAACAAATGTCACTGACTGAAATGACCTGAACTGTAAGGACTGTAATAGTACTTACCGTCACAGTTACGATCTACTATAAGTTTGTAACTTTTGACCCTCCTTCGTGCATAGATTTATCTGGTGCGAGTTCTAGTTCTTATACTGAGTTGAGAAAACAAAAACATTTTCATAGGATGAAAAATAACAAAGCGATGAATACTTCACTAGTAATATCGGGGTATATAGTGAATGGTCCACAAACAGGTGTCGGTCAGATAGAATTGTTTTTCCAACCGCACGACATGACAATCTAATTGTGATAGAACAACGCGTCGGTAGTACGGCGCTTGTTAACTATTGGCGCGAGGGCGATCGCCGAACAAATCCGGCAAATTCGACAAAAAAAACGATGGCCACGGAATGGCCAACAAGAATAAAAGAACAATTTAAACACGAAACAATTCGGAAACGCTATTTGTGAGTTGAAAACATTTGTATGGAAATGCACGAGGCGCGGGAAGACCTGCTTTTGAACGTGGGCTTTACTTGAAATTTTAATTCGGAACATGTTGTGGGATTGAGTACAATATGTGTTGATTAACTAGATTGAACACAATTTAAACAAGTTATTGGCCTTCGCGGTGAGTACCAAAAGTTGCTTGTCGTAGGTTTGTTGCACGTTTCCCTCGAGCTTGATTAACACATGATCAACTTTTCTAAATTAGCAAATTGCTTTTTATTTCAAACTAGCCCCTATATATCGCTTGAGACTAACAGCTACTAACATTTTGCATGGATTCAAACATTATTTTCCCTGCATTTTCCCCTTCATTTTCATGAGAACGTACTCCTAACTATAACTAACACACCAAACAAATAATAAGCCAAATAGGCCTATCCGAACAGTCGTGGCATGATGACCAGGCGAAATGGGGATTCATATTTTTACATTATATAGCCTAACAGGTCAAGCGAACTTCGTTCCACCCGTTCAAACAGGAAAAAATAAAATTTTGTTTTTCTTAGTTTTTACTTTTCTTGCAGTCGAACGGACTAGAAAGTATCCTATGTTCGTCTTGTGCTTCTAAGCTACCTCCCCGTCAATTATCAGCTGAATCGGCTCAACCGTTCTTGAGGTGAGATGCTATTATGATACCGATGCTGTTACTTTAAGAGTTATTCTATAATTGAAACTGAGTAAAATTACAAAAAAGCAATTTCGATTTCAATAAGTGCACGAAACATCGACGTACACGAAAAAAAAATCCATCATGAAATCCAAGCTCGGTGGCAACAAAACTATCTCAAAAAATCAAAATTAAAAAAAAATAGATTTGGTTGAAAAATGATTAGGAAATCAATTGACATTCATAAAATAATATAGGATTCGAATATGTAACCTCATCAAAGGATCGAAGTCGGTTAAAAAACACTTTTGAACATTACGTTAACACTATTCTTCTTGTAACTAATACCTAGGCCTAAAATTATAGATGTCTATATATATGTATTCTTCACACTAATCTCGACACTAACCCGAGCCGCGAGGATGATGCCCACAGGCAATTAAATTAGAATATGTAATATTCAAGAAGAGTGCTTTATAGTAGAAAAGATTATTCTGAAAAAAAAAACGTGATTACTAACAGGGACGAACAGGGACCACAATCCATACGGACTACGTTTTGGAACCTACAGACTTTCTCGAATTCATTTATAACTAGTGGTTGCCCATTGGTCGAATTTCGACCATAATAAATTTTAATATCTTGTTGATAAAAACCACCATCTTGATTTCTCAAGACCAACTACTTTGTTTCCAAACTTTTTAGTGCGCCATCTGTGATCTTTTATCGTTATCATAAACATATTTGTTTGTGTGTGTCAAATGCATAGTAGTGTGGGTAATGTTTTATTTATTGATTTAATTTACTTTATAAGCATTATTATTAGAGTTCTACACTTCTACACATAAACTATAAGTGTGCCAAATTTTATGCTTCTCCGTCCGCGTAATTTCCGTAAAAAGGTTTCCAAAGTTTTGGCATCACGTATTAATATAAAGATTAGCATTCTAGACTTGAGGTTATGCTATTTTAGAAAGATCGAAGGTTAATTATATGATTTTTATGTACATAAACTGTCACTCGTCATACATGTAAACATTCACACTCGGTCAACCGGCAACCATTTTCAGTTTATCAAAATATGTCGGTATACCAATAAAAATAATTTCACGATGAAAAATAGTTTTTCGTAATGTATGGAAAACTTGTGCTATGTATTTGGAAGTTAATGGTACCTATCTAGAAGAAAAACTGGAATATATCTGAGTTAATAATTTTATTCCCGAAAATATAAAAACCAGTAAGTTGAGAAGAGGGCAAGAAATAAAAGAAACTGATTTAAAAAATATTTTACCTGTATGCGTTACATCGTTGAATTTGACTGCTTGATGAAAGGTTGACTCGCTCACCGGGTCAAGCAACAAAAAAAATATTAAAAATGTGTGATTTCAATTTTCTAATAAGAATAACGTTGGCCGCTGTTTCACATGTGCTTGTTGGGCGAGAAGCTTGCCACACTATAGGACTTGGTCTCTTCGGATAGTCGTGGGTGTGTGGATAGTTGTTTGTGCTTCTGCCTACTTTTTTCTGGGATATGGGCATGAAGATACTTTAGAAAATATTGGAACTATGCTAGTGTCATATTTTTATATAGACCAAAGTCGCAAAAATCCGCAAACAAAATCCGAAATTACCTTTGCTCGAGGCCTAACATCACGGCCTCAGGTTGGTCTAGGCGGCGTGAATTTCTTCATCAGGAAGTTCGTCTGCTTGTTTGTCTTCCAATATCATAAAAAAGTCAAAACGAAAGATGTCACGGATTCTACCAAATTCAACTAACAAATCGAAATTTGGTTTTATCTTGTTATGAATTATTGATAAATCACTTATTGCAGCCTTGTGGGGTGTAAAATAAGATAGCTTTGAAAAGCTTATTCTATTCTTTTATCATATTTTTCAGTCTTTTTTCAACTCACGAAAAACGCAAGTTCTTTTGTACATTGTGTACATTTTTACGGAGTGACCGATTATAATTATTATTTCTTCGTTAATTAGAGATTATCCGCAATTCTTAATCCTATTTTAAAAATTAAAAAATTCAATCGCCAGGATACGAAAATATTATTGATTGGTGTGAATTCAAAGGTTATGTATAAGGCATAACTTTTTACAAACTTGTTCGATTTTCAATTTTTTTTATTGAATCAAAAAATCAAATTGGCTTTTTAAATACGAGCATGAAAATGTAAGGAAATGTTCGATTGTTCATCCACAAAAATGTTTGTGTGACATAAAACCTTTTACAGAGTAGTCAGATTTTGATAACTCCTTCTTGAAATTGGTTCCGTATTCATGACATAACGAATCACCTGGGGTTAGAAAAACCGACCCGATTAGAACAATTTGTATAATTGGTCTAGACTCCAGGGATATTTACTTATTTTAAAGTATATTAGGTCGATTGCCCATTTACTTATTTTTTTGACTTGCAATACTGAGTTATGTATCCACATCTTATTGTCTGTTGGTCTGAAAATAGTCTGTGGTGGGATAACTTATAATTACCAAATATTTGAAAATTATTAGATACAAATAACAAGTCGAAAAACTAAGAAATAATAGATAAATTACCTTATAATAGAAGAAGAAGAAGAAGTATCTTCACGTCCATATCCCCGAAAAGGTAGGCAGAGGCACAACCAAGGCACCAACGACTAGCCGAAGACACTAAGTCCCACAATGTAATAGGTGGCATGCCTATCGCCAACTGGGCACATTTCCAATCCCAAACAACATTTTTTTATTAGAAAATTGGAAAAACCCAATTTTCTTTTTGTTGCCTGACCTGGGATTCGAACCCCGGACCTCATGCAGTCAAGTCCAACAACTGAACCGCTAGACCACAGAGGTGATAATAAACCTTAAAATATTATAAATTTTTAAATTATAATAACGACGGAAACCTAGGAATGTTATAAGTGTGTGTGTGTGTGTGTGTGTGTGTGTGTGTGTGTTCGTGTGTGTGTTTGTGTGTATGTGTGTTTGTCTCTCTGTCTGTGGCATCGAAGTTCTTCAGCTGATGGGCGCATTTTGATGCGGTTTTTTGTTTAATAACTGGTATGATCGATACGATTTTTAGATATAGTTTGTAGAGCTAGTTTTTAAATATCATTATGATTATCAGCCGCACTATGGGTATTTATATCACTTTTGAACATATGTGAGACCTTACAGTTAAAACACTAACAAATGCGGTTACAACTGATCCGGTCTCATGATGGAACTCGAAGACGTAACCCTGAATTGCAAATGAATCGAGTTTAGACTCATTCTATTCGCCTTAACAAGATCTGTTCATAATTTCTAATGTGTCGAGGACTAGATGACAAGTGCCGATGAATAAACTGGAAATCAGCTAATGAATCATAGTTTGGAAGTGACGATACCTATTAGGTATGTTTCGTAATCTTTGCAGTTGCACATCATAAAAGAGAGATGTTATATATTTGACTTGTTTGTGTATGCATATCTGTTTGTCTGTGGCATCGTATCTTTCGAACGGATGGACCAATTTTGATGCTGACTTTTTAGTTTGATAGTTGACGTGCTCGAAATGATGTTCCGCTACATTATTTTGTACAGGGTTTTAATTTAGGGTTTACTGTTTTTTAATCTAAAGATTAATAGTTTAATTAATAAAGTTCATAACTGATCAATGAGTTGTTCGAAATTTAATAAAAATACCAATTTAATTAAAATAATACAACGTGAGATATTCAGCAATACATGTCATCAATCTGAATTAAGCGTTTTTTTCAATAACTAAAGTATTGCTAAACCTTCGGTTCTGACAACTGCACGGGACTTTACATGTTTTTTTATTGACAGCGAGTCTTAACTACTTAGTTATCTTGCTAGATAAATAAAGTTATTGAATGTAATAAAACTGGTTGATTAGTGGTTTGTTTTCCACTTTTTTTTTACGTTTTAACATTTAATCAAAAATCTTTTATCAAGATCAAACATTGTTTTACGCCAGATTTAAAATAAACTCTTCTCCTTTGTAATTGCAGTAGAATAAAACTCAATTCTGTGACGACGGTAAAGTTTCTGTATAATTTAAAACGTCCAAGAAAATAAAGATTGAAAATCTTCTACCTCCGCCAATAATAAAGTCCACATTAAAAAAAGTATATTTACAATTACCGGTAGAAATCCCCTAGATTCAAATATTCAGGCATATTTAACCAAAAAAGTAAGTGAAATTTACTTCATTCATTCTTTTCGACAATTGTCATTTGGTCGTTATTTGAATTTCTTAACGCTACATCTTTATTAATCTTTACATATATAATACTAGCTGTTGCCCACGGCGTTGAACGCGTGGTGGTGGCCCACAGGAATATTTTTTCGAGATAAAAACACCCAACCAACTTGTATGTAGGTTGTGTATAATGAGGTTGTAAGTTCATAGTTTATATTTTTAAAGAAAAATATTTTTTTAGAGCATTTAAATAAAAGCTTGTTCTAAAAAGTTTTTTTATTTTAATTTATTTCGTACTTTTTAGTTACCGCTGGTTTACTGACTGGAGTTTCCTATTCTGTTTATCTAATTCCAAGTATAATTGTTGCAAGGTCTTTTTGCCCTTTAATTTTGAACAATTCCGTTCTACAACAAGCAGGCATTCTTATCATCTTACCCTACTTGTCAAGCATTCCAGAGCTCCGTGTTTTTTACGACATTGAAAGGCAAACAAGCAAACGGATATTCTGGTAGTAAAAAAATTACGCCACCTAGAGACACCTAAGATGATAATGGTGCGTTGCTTACCTTAGGGCGCGATGTAATGCCTCGAGCATAAGTAAGTTCACCGGCTACCTTAAACACCGAACCGGAACACCTCAACGGCAAGCGCTGACGTTATGGCGGTTAGAATAGGTGCCAACAGAGGTAGTACCAATCCGGGCGATTCGCTGCGAAACTCTTCCACCTAGTCAGATGACACGGTGTGAATAGGTAACAGTAAGCTTGTGCTCGCCTTTTGCGAGCTGCCTGGCACAGAAAGGCAGATGGTCTATTCTGCAAAGAAACCTGGACCAACACAAGGGACAACCGTTTTGAAGGGTAAAAGCTAATATACGACAGGGTTCGCCCAGGTGCCTTGTGGTGGCACGTTTATGATACCATGTTAACCCCGATGTCACTCAGCCCCCGGCACGGCCACAAATTGACTTGGGTGTTTGGAAGAATTTGCCACTTATTTCAGCTTATAGCTTACTTGAGCCTGACAAAAAATAGGTACAGTTTTCATTTTAGCGTTGTCCTTCCCCATGAAAGATTGCAGATCAATGCTGATGACGACCTTCGCTCCAAATCTCACAAATCAAAGTTAATAAATCGTTGTTACTGGCTTCAAAATGTTTCAAAAAAATTTTTTTTCAGCAATCCCTTTCATTATAGGAAAGCACATAAAACTTCAATTGTACACCTTATTGGATTTAAAGTGTTGTCACATTATTTTCTTATTATCCAATCCGGGTGAGTCGCTACGAAACTCTACCACCTAATGAGAAGTCACGGTGTTAGTGACGGTACGCCTTTGCTCGCCTTTCACGAGCTGCTTGGCACAGAAAGACAGATGGTCTATTCTGCTAAGGAGCCCGGATCAACACAGGGGATTTAAGATATCTGCTTCAAAATTGAGTGCAAAGTTTCCCCCCGAACTAACATACATACATTGCAAGTTAAATAAAAGCTTTTAAAATGTATGTAAGTGTAATGAGAAACAAATTAAAATATTTTCGTTGGCAAGCCCACTAAGATAAACCTAAGTTATGCCATATGAAAGTCATTTCATCAAACTTTTTATACATATTATTTAGTTTGAAAAACAAAACGAAATCTAAGCTGCGTCAAGACAAATACGGTTTTGTCAGAATCGTAAGCCGGTTGAAGTTAGGTTTATTTTTCCTTACATCTATCAAAAATGTTAATTGCATTCTTCGTAATAATGTTGCGAGGAACGTGAGAAGTATGAGCTTTCATTTTTGAAATTGCTACAAACGTTGAAAGGTGCGGCGTCTCTCTCGAGAGCTATTTCTCATGTTCGCTCCTCAATAAACTTCTGCGAATTGAAACTAAACGGAGCCTTCAAATTGCTCTTTGCGAACATGAAATTATTATAAGTCCGGGAGCATTCAATATGTTTATTGCAATAAAGATACAAATCCTATTAATATTATAAATGCGAAAGTTTGTATGTATGGATGTGGATGTTTGTTACTCTTTCACGCAAAAACTACAAAGCCGATTACGATGAAATTTGGTATGTAGGTAGCTGAAGACCCAGAATAACATATAGGCTACTTTTTATCCCGGAGTTCCCGCGGGGTTGGGACTTACGCGGGTGAAACCGCGGGGCGCAGCTAGTATACATATAAAATAATTCGTTGTAGTTTGATTTTAAGACCAAAAGTTTGTCATCAGTTCAGTGACAATTAAAATGTATTGTGTTATCTTACTATTTTTTATGTATTAAAACAGATTGGTGTGAACATTGAAAAGGCCTTGATTATTAATATACTAGACATAAAGTTTCAAGGGTTGACTTGAACAGGTATTTCTCACTACCATCATATTTCTGTATCTATCTCATTTTATGACATGAGATAGAGCAGAACATACCGCTCTCCTGATGGTAAGAGATAACTGTGACTGTTGGCACCTTAGATATTGCTGGTACGCCGCTGTGCTGTAGCCGAGGAGTTAGACAAGAGTGGGACATTACACTGCCTCATTGTTACCTTTACCTTTATTACGTCCAAAATTTATCATTAATTAATTATTTTAAGTACAAATTAATCCAGCATGAAGTTACAATACTACTGGAGAATAGACTGATAAGGAAGTTATGTTATTGCCAAACTAATAAATATAAGACCAAATAAATATGATGTATAGTCGCCACTTTCTAGGTCTGTCAGATAGAAAAAGAGACACACTTCAGGAAGAAAAAAGTAAGGCCTCACATCACATTTTTGTCAGTACCGCCTCAACTATTCCTGCCACCATAACGTCATGACGTGTTCCAGTTCGAAGGGTGAGGTAGTCGGTAAACTTACTTTTGCTCGACGCTTAACATCCTGACCTCTAGTTGCCAACGCACCAATACCACGTTTGGTGGTCCCAAAAGAGAATGGGTTGCCCCCCATATCATAAAAAAGTACACTAAATACATCTACCATCTTAAATAAATTTAAACTTAAAGTACATGTAACTGACAGAATTACCCTTGTTTAAATACAAAAAAACAGTATATTTTAGTAAATGGCTGAGTTGGATATTCTCTTATGGCCAATGTTAATAATGTTTCTCTAAAGATGGATTTCCAGCAATCTAGATAGCTGCGTATCCGACGGCCTATCCTATACGTAATTTCCATACTTATCCTGTCTACAGATATATTATTGGTAAGCGATAACATAAAAATGGATCAAAATATCAATCTTGGACAACAAGTTTTGGATTAGGATTGATTATTAATATTGGCCGTTAGTTGTCAACGACTGTGTGTCAGTCGGGGCGATTATGTGTGAGCGATTATGAAAAATACTAGTTAATATGTAATCATTTTATTATAAATATGTCTCAAGGTTTCTCAATTATAAGCATTAGTAGTCACTACTATAGACGAGTGTATTATAAGGCGATAAGCTAACACGGTTGGTGTTTTTGGTTTTCATTTTTAAACTATCTAAAAATTCAAAGATATTTTTACTTGTCTTGCATTAAAAAAACAATAACGTATTCTGACTATAAAAATGTACATACGCCGACAAATTAATATTAAATAAAACTTACTGTAAGTGGTAGGCTAAAGATCACCAATTACAATCTGTGTCAGTAGTTCCAAAACAACCAAAACTCAGCAAAAAGCAATTAAAAAATACGACTTTTTACTGATTGTCAGTAGCAATAGTTATGGTAGTTCTATCGCTAACGCTTAATCGACTATCAATATTCGTAATAAAATATAATAGCTAAGTATACCAATAACTAAAAAAAATTTAATCAATTTTAATCGAACACCTAAATTGACATTGGCTAAAGTTAATAAAATATTTTTTTTCTACTATAACTCATTGCTCATCGATCGCCTCTGTGGTCTAGCGGTGGGGTGTTGCACTTGACTGCATGAGGTCTCGGGTTCGAATCCCGGGTCGGCCAACAAAAAGAAAATTGGATTATTCCAATTTTCTAATAAAAAAATTTGGTCGGGATTGAAAATGTGCCCGGTTGGCGATAGGCTTGCCACCTATCACATTATGGGACTTAGTGTCTTCGGCTAGTCGTGGGTACCCTGGTTATGCCTTTGCTTACCTCTGTGGGGATATGGGCGTGAATATACTATAACTCAATTATTTTTTGCAAAGTTTATGTATTTTCATGAGATAACGGTATGTACCTAATTAAAAGCTAATACCGAAATGTAATCTTAACAAAAAATAATAGCATGGGAGAATAAGCTTATATGGTTACGTAACATAGTATGTAGTTGTAAGTTAATTATGTTTTCATACATACATACATATCTTCACAAAGAGGCAGAGAGTATCGAGTGCCAGACCTCACGATCCTGACAAACCTGTCTTGCTTTCTCCACATTTATTAACATTTTAATACAAACACGCCAGTTTCGGAGACTCTTGACACCATTTTATCATTATACTTTTTTTTAAACTATAGTGATAAAATGCAAAACAAATCATAGTCAAAAGCTAGCAGAATAAATTAAAGATGAAACATGATTTAAATCGTAATGATACCACTTTAATTAAAAAAAAAAATAATTATATTTGATGTAACTGTTTGTTTTTCCCCGTGTTGGTCCGGGCTCCTTAGCAGAATAGACCATCTGCCTTTCTTGCCAGGCAGCTCGTAAAAGGCGAGCATAGGCTTATCATCACTAACACCGTGACATCTGACTAGGTGGTAGAGTTATGCAGCGACTCGCCCGGATTAGTACCACCGCCTTACCTATTCCTGCCGCCATAACGTCATGACGTGTTCCGATTCGGAGGGTAAGGTAGCCGGTAAACTTACTTTTGCTCGAGGCTTAACATCCTGACCTCAGGTTGGCAACGCACCATTACCATCTTTGGTGTCTCTAGGCGGCGTGAATTTCTTACCATCAGGAAATCCGTCTGCTTGTTTGCCTTCCTATAACATAAAAAAAAAACTCGAATGATTGTAATGAGCATACATTTTAATTCGATATGGTGAACTGGCAACATGTTAACTAATTTAAATTCAGTACATTAATGAACCGAGCCAATTAAAATAGGCACATCTCAACAATTATTAAATTGAAAGGAACTATTTAGTCATTAGTCAAACGCGTCGGTAGTTTCGTTAATCGGTCGTTTAATTATCTCGGTGAGAAGTGAATTGGCGTCAAAGCCTCTGACTGTACAATTAGTGACTTGGATCGGCCCGCGACTGGTCGTTTGTGTTTGTGTTTACTCTCTCCAATCAATTGTGTACTACACCGAGTAGTGGCTGGCTTCTGCTGACAGTTCTCTGTCCACTGCCATTTGTGGCTTTCCACTATTGTCTTGGTTCATATATTTATTATATTTTCGCCAATAAATTGCAAACAAGCGGATGGTTTTTCTGATGTTAAGAAATATTTAGCAGCTTTAGACACGAAAGATATTGGACCTCTCGTGTAAGTTACCGGCATATTTATTATCTTACGCGTAACTAATATACAATCGAACTGGTCGCGGTGCTAGTGACAAGTAAACCCATGTACACTTTGTGTAGTTAAAATTACCTTGAAATTAATAACATGTATGCTAAACCTTGATTTTTATTCATGTAGACTAAAATGACATTTGGTAGGTTACCCACTTCGCAATCTTCGCAACTTAAAAACAGATTTGTACCTAAATGATCGCATCCAGTATTTTGTAAACAAACCACTGATAATTTTGTTGTTTTTAAATTTACATTGATCGTTAGTCCCTAAATGTGACGTGGTATGATAATTGCTGAAATTAATTACGTGTTTATTAAATTTGTGACCATTTAGCAGCAGATGATTTTTTTATGATAATGGAAGGCAAGCAAGCAGACAGATTTCCTGGTGGTAAGAAATTCACGCAGCCTAGAGATACTAAAGGTGGTAATTGTGCGTTGCCAACCTGAGGCCGGGATCTTAAGCTTAGAGCGAAACTAAGTTTACTGGCTACCTTACCCTCCGAGCTGGAACACGTCAACGGTAAGCACTGACGATATGGCGGCAGAAATAGGTAAGGCGGATACAATAAATATTTATTATATTGAATTTATGTTATTAAAAATTGTTAATAATTATCTGTAGAAGGGGATATGAAGTGCTAAATTTAAAATAACTGAAAAGGAGGAGTGTTGATATTGGCTATTGTATAACATTATTGTATAACAACAAAAAAATATAAAAGTTACGATGGTCGAGTGGTCAGCGTAAAACACCGCCGACCTACCGCGAAGCTTGTTTTCGATTCGCGATAGGGGCAGCCATTTGTGTAATGAACATTTGTGTATTTATACTTTATTGCCATAGCAATATTTTTAAATACGTTATTCTCACCCAAATTCAAAAATAAGGAAGATGTAGACATAAAGTATGTTTTTACTAAATTGCATGTACAAAAACTTATTTAACAAGGAGTTGTTGTTATACACCAGATTAATTAAAACATTATTCACTATTTATTACGTTATCACTTGTTTTACAAATTCAACATGAATGACTAAAATTATATCAATGCGTCGTGTCAATGATTAGATCTCTCGTCACTTTGCAGTCTTAAAAAAAGAAAGGTCGATTTCAGCTGTGTTTAGTCTAGACGATCAAAAATCACAATGTAAGTGTAGCATCGATATGACCAGTAACTCTTATTTTGTTGTGGAATAAGGATGGATAATTCTCGAAGTTTACTCCTAAAAGTGGACAGCTTTCGTCTAAAGTAATAAAGAGCATTTTGCTACCGAAATCGGTTTGCTCTTTTCTACAAAAAGTGAAATGAATTTTGCCGAAGGTTTCCTCAATTATTTTATCGTCTGACAATTCCCGGGGCATCGTTATATAAAGTACAATCGGATCTTAAGTGGATACAAAGGGCATTTGTCTGCAGTAATAAAGCGGGCTCCAGTATATTCCCCTGATTTATGTGCCGACACAAACAACAGGCCCAATGAGGCCAAGCCCCGGATTCAATGTCAAGCAATTTGTTATTTAGACTGAAAAGGGTGGGTGGCCAAATACAAATTTGGGACACGTTTTGGAATCGGAAAACTAATAAAATAGGCTCACTGCTTTTAAACTTGTCTTAATAATATCAATTAAGTGTAAACTTAATTGTGTACTGCATAATATATAAACAATAAACTTATATAAACAGCACACGTACCAACTATTTCATAGTACAATTTATTACAGCTTCCATGTTTGTTACACTTAAGTCAGCCTATGTTATTAACGGTAAGTATTGAACGTCATAAATAATTAGATTTATTTGTTAACTAGCAAATCCGGCCAACTTTGTTGATACTCTCTGCCTACCCTACAGGAGGGACTGGACCTTAAGATATTATATTTCTATATGTTAAATACTTCATACATTCAAATGTTTCTCTTCTTTCCATATTTCAATATTTAGTGACTTTATAACGAGTGTTATTTATGTCTGTAATTTCTAAACTACTAAGCGTATGTCTTAAAAACACTAATAGACAACCTGAAAAGAACAATCGATAAATTAAAAATTGAAAATATACAATCAAATATGTTTATGAATTATAAGTATATTATTCCAACGAAAATTAGAATATAATTTTATGTATATGTCTATAATTTCATATTTATAACAACAATTTTTATTTTAAGTATATACATATATTAAGTATATTTTATTTGTCGTTATTTAGTTGCAAAGCCAGAATTAGCTAGAACTGTAATAAATGTAAAACTTATCATTTTTCATTCATTTATTCACATTCCAAAAAGGACTTATACACTAGAAATAACAAAATATCGGTTTAATTATACCGAGAAACGATATCATAAAGTTGGTGTAAAAAAACAAGTTTTAGTTAAGACAAGTTGAAAACTATGAAATTTTTAACAAGCTCAGACTATTAAAAACGAACATTAAGGTAATGTATGTTTTGTTATTGTGTTTTTGTTGAATATGGACGAAACTTTACTTTCTCTTCTTTGTCTGTTACGTTTTCAGGTTCAAAATGTTAAAAAACTTTAAAGTGAATTTGAAACGGGGAACCGACATTTATCACACAGAAAATGGTGTAAGTTTTTTTTCTCTAATTGGACATCACGTCTGAGTTTAGTTTCATGCCTACAACGATGCGTGCCAAAGTTCTATATTGACTCCGACGATGGAAAAAGAGGGGTGTTCCGTGTTATTAGTTTAAAATGCATGCGCGCGCGCGTGTGTGTGTGGCATCACAACTTTTGAATGGATGGACCGATTTGAATGCGGATTATTTTGCTTGCAAGCAGACGTGATCCAGATGTTTTTGTAGCTTTATTACATACCAGTTTAGTACGCATATAAAAAAGAAACACGCTCATATTCTTATTTATGAGCGTACAAAATACGCTCATAAATAAGGCATAAAATAAGAGTACTATTTATATTAGAAACTTGAATATTTTAATTAACTTCGCAACAGCGACCATACAATGTGTTGGAAACAAAAATCTTAGATACAATCGCATTGAATTATTTCGTTTGAAGTATCATAAGGGCCTTATTTTGTGGAAAAGGGTTCGTAATTATTTGAAAATTGCGACACTCAGACATTTTCCACTTTACCACCTCTGGTTCTGTGGTTTGTCTCTGATGTGAGGCTGCGTAGGTTCGTCGAGTACTACTTTTAATGTAACTGGAGTGTACTTGACATCTCTACACGACTATTTGAAATGTTTTCCTTGAATTCTGATACTTCATAACTACGGTAAGTATTGAGTTTTAAATATACCGTAATGCAATCAGACCCTTGTCTTCACTTTTAAGTAATTGGTCAAGATGAACGATCTTTTGTCGGACAGAACAGTAGCTTTCTGGACTCGTATCGTACTGCTCGTGTAAAAGGATCGCATACTATAAAAACTAATACAATGCCGATTATGTAATGAAAACATTGAATTTTGATGTCTTCTTCATCAGTAAAAAAAAATTGAATATGTTTTCAATAATTGTTTTGTACACACCATTTTTAAGTTTTGACTTTTTAGATAACAGGATCACGAGGCAAAACTTAAATAAAAAGCTATAGATGTTACAGATGCGTCGCTGCCTCACCCTAACTCCCGGAACGGCACATAACAGAGTCATTATGGCGGCAGGAACAGAAATGGCAGTAAATCCCAAAATGAGTAAGTTGCCGGCCAGATATCTACCATTGTGATCTTGTTAGTAATTACACAGTTAACTGATTTATAATTAGTTTGATTCAAGATATCTAGTCTGAGTGACTGCAATGGTGGAATAATCTAGCGATTTAAATTACTACATTATATTAATGGGGTGCGATAGGGTCGTCACATACTTATGCAAACACTGATATTTATATCGCCTCTGTGGTCTAGCGGTTTAGGTGTTAGACTTGACTGCATGAGGTCTCGGTTTTCCTAATTTTCTAATAAAAAAATGTTGCTCGGGATTGGATATGTGCCCGGTTGGCGATAGTCTTGCCACCTATCACATTGAGGGACTTAGTGTCTTCGGCTAGTCGTGGGTGTCCTGGTTGTGCCTCTGCTTAACTCTTCGGGGATATGGGCGTAAAGATACTTCTTTTTTATATTCTTATGGTTGGATTTACAGTCATGGTCATCGCTGGCGTGACAATGTTTGTGTAAGAAATATGAGTCAAAGTAAAAAAAAGTACTATGTCTATTCTATACATTTGCGAGTGGTAAGTAATCTATGGATTAATACAGAAATGCTGTTAGTTATTTCCTATAAACTGGTGTCCTAACACCAGTTGACGGCTACAACCTACTCAATTTCATTTAAATTTTCCGAATGAAAAGGGTTCAATTAAAATTCATATTCATAAATGTCAAAGAGAAACAACAAAATAAATGAAATAGGTACAGAGTGCAATAAAAAGTCACAGCATTGCACGGCTAAGCGATTTCTAGTGGGCGCGGGTTGTTTGTCGCGGGCCCAGGGCCGGCGTCCGCCTCGGAAACGATCCAATAATATTAAATATCCTCTCTGGGAAACCATTTAAGTAGACTACGCCTGAGTACGTACTCGTTGATATACTTTTAACTCAAGTTGCATTACTACCAAACCTTGTTGATGTTGCAAATTCGAACTCTAAGTTTTTTACTAAGTTTGAAATGTCAATTTGAAAGATTCAACATTTTATTACTCGTATTAATGACATACAATAAAATATTCATAGTACTTTTTCGGGATCAATAACAAATTCCATAAAATAAATGCCTAATCTTTATTGTAATTGTTATTATGTTTCAAATTCGAACTCTTTAAGTTTTTACTAAGTTTGAAATGTCAATTTGAAAGATTCAACATTTTTTACTAGTATTAATGACATACAATAAAACATTCATAGTACTTTTTCGGGATCAATAACAAATTCCATAAAATAAATGCCTAATCTTTATTGTAATTGTTATTATGTTTATATTTACGACTCACGGCTAAACAACTTCGACAACCGATTTTTATATTACTAAGAGACCCAGGCACGCGTTGCTGTGGATAAGGTTTTATGGATTATATGTCACATTGTAGTATGAGGTAATAATAATAATTAAGTTATGTGAGCTTCATCTCTCACGTTTCATCAAAAGTGCAAATTTGCAAATTGATTAAAATCGGTTAAGTAATTTAAACGTTCATTGCGGACTT
Source organism: Calephelis nemesis (assembly GCA_002245505.1). Lineage (NCBI taxonomy): Eukaryota > Metazoa > Arthropoda > Insecta > Lepidoptera > Riodinidae > Calephelis > Calephelis nemesis. The sequence goes on from NJDD01006991.1 coordinate 30,483, forward strand.
AAGAAATATATACAATTTGTAAAACAAATATATAAAATTTGTAGAACAAATATATACAATTACATATATACAATTTTTAGAACAAATTGTATGTATATGAGCATATATAAATGAGCAATTCTTGTATATATATATATATATATATAATTGGAATCTCGGAATTGGCTCGATTTTCATAAAATTTAGTTTATTAAGGGTTTAGGGGGCGATAAATCAATTTAGCTAGTAATCAAGCTAATCAAGTTAGCTAGGCTTTATTTTAAAAAAAATACCGAGTGAGTATTTTTAATTGGTATTCCGACAGCTATCTCAAATTTTCAAGGTAACAAAAATAACAAGTTAAATTTCATTGCGTTCGTAACTCGCTATATAAATACAGACTATTAATTATCCTATTTTACAAATATTATTGATATACTTTGATTCAGAATGAGTTTCGAAAACATAAATGACAATTCAAATTTTATTAATTCCAACGTTTTTTTGTAAAACACATATTTTGAAGCTTTCAGTCGTCTAGAACGTACAGTATAATATTTCACTTAGAATATACATTTGTAGCGAGCGGTAAAAGGAAATATCTCAAATAGATATCATGACCGGAATGAAATGATTTATTATTTAAAGGAAACAAGTGGCTCGAGTGTCGTATTTGATGCCATAAATAATCACAAAGACGGCGTAAGACAAAGCGGACAAAGGCATTGTTCCACGTCCGCGATACACGTCTTTGATCTAGTCCAGGGCTGTCCCTCCTCCTGCGGTGCGGTCCGCCACGTGGAAGGAAATTGACGATCTCGTTGCTAGAATGTTTATTGTGGAGTACGTTAAGATGAAAGGGCCTCACGATACCGATTCATACAATTTGATTTCGGTCCCCGGAAACGACGGCATTCGTGATTTTCGGTCTTTTTTTGACAGCCTCGTTGGTCGAGTGGCTAGCGTACACGCCTAGCTACATCAACCAACCACGAGGCTCGGGTTCGTTTTCCGAAGGGGGCAGGCATTTGTGTGATGAACATTTAGATGTCTGCATTTCCGAGTCTGGGTGTTTTTTATATTTGTTCTGGTATCAAATTAAGTATATAAATACATATTAGCATCGTTGACTAACACCTATAACACAAGCATATAATTTGCTTACTTTGGGGTTAGATTCAATTTGTGAAAGTTGACAGGTATTATTATTATTAATTCTAAGTGGATCTGGATCTGGATGTTTAATCTTTTTTGGGCACTTGAGTATATAGATTATTTGCTTGTGATACAGAATACATATATGAACAGTGTGAGCCTGCGGTTAACCAGTTCAACTTACTTACCAACAGTATGAATCAGCCCTAGTATAGCACTATGAAATAAGTGAAACTGGAAAGTTTATTCAATCGGCAGGCTCAGGGGTAGTTGGGCCGAGACAGCCCTGATGTAGCCTTTGAGGTGGCATTATCAGCGGTTTGCTTCGTGATTGACACGGCACAAACGAAGAAAAATGCTTTACCAACGTTTATTATGATTGATGCGCCCCACCTTGATCGCGTTCGGTTTTACCTTCAAATTGTTTGATATCTTTAATGCATTTCTTTAACATTTCTCCCAGTCATTCTTGTTTTACATAAAGCTATTATGAAAGAAAATTTAGTCAGAGTAAGCTTATAGGGTGGCTTAATTTCACAAATGCATTAAATTTCTTTATTAGTGAATTTTTTACAACTTCTATTATTGGTCTATTTTTTGCTTTATGTGTAAAGAGAAACAAAATATTAAACAAAATAAATAAATGTACTAAAAATATGCTTGATATTTTTTCGCAAGCGCAGACGATCACTGCAGGTATTAGACTTATACAAATACATTTACAACTAAAATTAGCTTTACTCACACTCATAACCCATATCCACTTCCACTTCCGTCCACTTACCAAAGTAAAATAGAATCAGCTTTTTAATAGTTAAAAGTTAAAGAAATGAATGTCCCTAGACAAGTTACCCAAATTAACCTAAAAGCAAGGTAAGGAAATTATGTGCTTGTGCTATGGGTAACAGTCAACGGTATTAACACACAGAAATACTTGGTATTTAAGTACGTATGTATATTACAGGAACAAATATAATAAAATAAGAAAAAACTTTGTTCACGTAAACTATACAAGTGGTACTAGTGCGTGTTGACATTTTTATATACTATCAGCGCATCGTTCTTGCAACTACACATACATTAATTGAGAAAACTGAGTAGGCTTGTTTATTTTCAAAATAATCATACTATTATAAAGTATACACCCAAACCCGGAAATAAAGTTACCGATAATCGTCATTCAAATGCCTGCCCTCGCCGGCAATCCAACCCTCGCCTCACGGTTGGTCAGAGGCGTGTTCGCTAACCCTCGATTCACAAGGCGGTCAGATATTATAATAACAAAACTATATTTTTATTTGCTGATTCTGATCAATCTTCTCTAAGGCATATGGAATGGCAATCAAGCAGGTAAATTACATTATTTGTTTAGTACACTGTGATGTGTAAAATTCGAAGTGGTATCTTCTTGCCGGCTGACATTTAGCTTTGTATTTAACTTAACGTTGGCGAGATTTTTTAGAACGAAATTATTTCATTACATTGAATATTTGTTAAGATATTCAATGTAATGAAATAATTTCAAGGGAAAGTTTGGGTGAAATGAAATAATTTCGTTGAATAACGTGTTTATTTGGTTAAGAATTTATGTTATGTTTATAAAAATCCTTTAGCATAAAATACATTAGTTTTTTAATTCAAATTAAATTAAAATTAACCATAAAAAGTGTTATAGAGAGTTATTAATAATAATAATATTCTTTATTGTATCAGACAATTTTACTGTACATTAAATTGGCCTTTGACTTCTACACTAGTTAAAACTGTTTCGTAGAAGCCAGTGCCCACCTTCTACCTTATATGTGTAAACATAGGTTAACCTTAAAAAGAAGCTATGTATGTGCTATTGCTAACATTTAATAGGAATTTTAAAGGGAACTATTTTGTCACAGACAATTTTTCCGTGCCTAGCTTTAATCACTTGGAAGTGCAGGCGAAGGAATATCTGAAAAGGAGCGTATTGGGTTAGGCGCCTGATCCTGAAGATTCTGATTATGATAAACTGTTTTTTTTAATGACGTGTGGTTCTTGACTCCTAATATGTGTTTGAAGTTTCAATTCAATACGAACTTTAAACTTAAACTTAAAAAAAAACCGTTATGTGGTTCCGTTAAGTATAAACCAACAAAGTTATTACCAATGCAGTTAATTAAAAACTAGTATTTTCCTGGATTTCCTTGTAGGAACGATATTAGACTTGGTTGCAATAAGACCACCTTGGATATGCGCTTATTCAAATAAAAAAAAATATTTAGAAGTTACGGAGGAATCAAATAGCAAACATAGAAAACTATAGGAGTCGAACATGTAACCTTTGTTTCGAAATCGGTTAAGAATTAAACTAAATCGCTGAAACTTCAGCCGAAATCAGTGTGTACTTATGTTCTGTGTCACTAAACGCCCGCCGAGCTCTTGAAGCTGGAAGGAGGTTTCGAGGGTAGGGGCTTCTAAGGGCTCGTCGATTGGTCACGAACTGTGTCCTTACGTTAAAGGTCGTGCGTTTTTTTTCTTGATAAAAATTGCTTTGTACGCAACAATATTAAAATTGGAAGTAATATAAAAGTAAGATTTAATATAACTTTTATAATTTTAAATGGCGGTGAAGATTTTAATATATGCCGTAACCTCTCCCGAATAGCCTCCTGTCCCTTATTTATTTCTTTCTCAGTAGCGCTAGCAATCGCGATATTCGTCTTCTAAGTTAGTTTATTCTCCGTTGTAATGTAAAACTATGATATTAAACTTCTTGCCCTTTATTGTACTACTTTTTAAAATGGAACACTAATATAGATAGTACATGAATCGCGATAGCAGAGATATGTCTATGTACCACTCTATTAACTGGTCATACCGAGTGTAATAGTTGAAAAATCCAAAAAACCAAAGTGCTGTATTATTCGACTTGCACGCGTTATGGGCGTCATGGTTGCTGTATTTGACTAGATGTCACAAAATACCGGTATTATTTCTCACCTACTAGTAACTGACAGTTAAATTTGCGGTTTTAGAAAGTACACTAAATACTTACCAACATATCTACACGGCAACGCATACGAGGTAGGCAGAGAGTATCGAGTCCCAAACCTCATGGTCCTGGCAGATGTGCCTGGCTTCCTCCACATTTATTACAAACAAATACGCCGGTTGAGGAAACTCTTGATACCGCCCTCGGACAAAACCAGAGTGGTTTTTATCGTGGAATGTCAACCTAGGTTTCCCCGGGTACCTACATCCATCCACATTGGCATTCTATATCTGCTTTGTCAATCTTTCATTTGTCGTTATTTTTACGAACGAACCAGCGGATCATGCCTCTTCTTATTTTAAGACCAACGCTCTTTTTGAATCCCACTCTTTATAGGATCTCACTGTTGCGAAAGCGGTCAACGAGCAAAACATCACAGATTTACAGTAGCACTCTCGATTCGACCGCATTCATCCTACTCTCATGCCTTTTCTGAAAAACTCAACTCTTGCAATAACATTTGGATAGGCACAGAATTATGCAAATCGAGTCTAGCACTTTGACAAAATCATATTTTGACAAAATTTACTTTAACTACTTTACTATGTATAAAAAATTGCTGAATACATTTAGCATAACAAGGACAATAGAGTTCTAAAAGGGATTCCAACAAGGAACGTTTGATATAATAAAAAAACTAAAAGAATTTAAATGACATACGAATCAACTTATTTTTGGGTACTACAATGTAGTGATCCTTGCCGTTGACTTTGTTAGAGGAATCTAGATCCCGACTTCAACCTCTCAGGCGAGGGGAACGGCATTCGAATTTATCCTATCTACAAGAGTCCTGAATTGCACTTGTTTGGAGTGTCTCATTGGCGTATTGTAGTTACTCTGGTGGAAGTGGGTGCGTGCGACCCAATTGCGGCCACTTGCTGATTTCTGCTTTGCGGTGCGTTGGGAACGGGGGCCTGCGGGACGTGCTTTATCATTCCAGTGCGTGAGGATCTTTACAAATTTATTTGTTTTATTACAAGAACACAATTTATGTATACTTTATATAATCGCGGTTACAAATATGTTAAAAATACCAAGATGGATTTGAAAAAAATAATAAAACTGTAGATTTTGGTCTCGGGATCTATTGAAGATTAAAGGCCAACTGTTCTTATCTGTGTAAGTAAGGATGCCTCATTTATTCATTAATTGTATAATATGAATACATAATAATCTACTAAGAAAGTATAACCAAAAGTTCAATTCTACATAAATTGTTTGTTATTTATTAAAAATGTATTTTATATATATATATATGATATAATGTTCTTCTAAAACGTATATAACGCTTTAGAGCTTAAATAAAAATAATAAAAAAAGCAAAAATTCACGAAAACAAATACAAATTTGATGAATTAGGAACGATTTGATAAATTCTTTTGTATATACAAGACAAATTAGTCCATACATTTTTCCAACTCATTAAATTACAGACTTATCAATTCAATTTCTATTTCTAAAATAAAAGATCGATAAATGTAATAGTACATCACTATCAACTTTAAAACAAATTATGGCATGTAGGGCAAGTATGAGGACTGTCAAGACATCATTTCAGATTTATGCAAAAATGAGCATAGACAAAAATATCGTTATCTCTTTTGGCATACGTAATATCAACATTTGTTAAAATGTGATCAAGAGATGTAGCTTAGTTACTTATATTGTGTATTGTGTATTATGTAGCTTAGTAGACTTAGTTAGCTTTAGAATGGAGTTACACTTCTTTATATTAATATGAATTAATACTATGAATCCATTTTGTCTATTTCTGTTTATGAATCATCTTAAAATTACCTGTCAAGCTCGGAACAGCAGAATTACTTTTACTCATGGACCAGGTCGGGTAGTACAAAGTTCACCTGGATAGCTAATAGCTAAGATCGATATAGAGTACTATATTACAATTTAATAGCTAGTATCGAGTACTATAATACAATTTACCTGTTTCTAGAACAAGATACGTAATGAGATCATATTAATATCTTGGGTTCATCAAAACTAGAACCCCAAATACCAATCTGCAATAACAGAAGATCGCAGAGAATGATTGATGATACTTAATCTGTTATTATTCAACGCTAATGATAGAATCAAATTCAATCACACAATTAATTACTGCAGAGAGGCGCGCATTATCATAGAGCAGGAGAGGAACAAACCGCGGTGTTTCTTTAACCGGATTATGAATATTAATTACGAGGTGACACCCCCTCCTCTAAACAAAGCAGATGTCCCCCATTGTTTCTGGTCGCGGGGAAAATGTCTCGCACAAATTTTCTCCAGGCTCATTAATTGAGACTAATCTTGAAATACCAACAACTCCTTCAAGTTTTTCGCAGAAATCGTTCTGTCAGTTACAATTTATTTTAAGGCCTTTTCTTCGTTTTTTACCATTAGTCTGCTAAAGCTGAATGGGAGAAACGGAGCCCTTATGGATTCGACATACCTATACCAGCTATTTGAACTATATGGTTATATTAGTGCGAGGTGTACGTATGGAACTACATAATATAATACATGTTTTGAATATGAAATGAAATGAAAGTGAAAAACATTTCTTGGTGGAATATGTGTTAAAAGTTAGTTCAAACTAAATTTAAGCATTCCGACATATTCTTACACGTTGTGGTATGCATATATTTTAATGTTTATAAAAAGAAATTATTTAGGATGTACATAATATGTTTTAATATTGAAAATATGTATTGTTTACAATTTAGATTATTAATTATAAAAACTTTAAAATGTAAATAAATTGAATCCTGTCTACTGTAAACTATCATCGTTTCCAAACCTAGCCAGTTAGGAGAAGAAACGGCAAAACAAACTCCTCAGCAGCCAGGACTATAACGTATCATCTTTGTACTTCCACCGTTTCCAAACCTAGACAGAAAAAGAAGAAACGGAGAAACAAACCATGATGTCTGAAATTTAATAAACTAGCTGCCCGTTCCCGCTTCTCACGGGTATAAAATATACATATAAACCTTCCTCTTTAATCACTTTCTCTATTAAAAAAGCCGCATCAAAATCAGTTGCGTAGTTTTAAAGATTTAAGCATAGAAGCGATAAGCGATAGAATTTTGTAGTGATTAATATTAATATTATTAGATACAAATGTTTTTTTTTGTTTATTCTTGTTTGCAAGAAAATCTTTAACACTATAATATGTTTTCTCTAACAGCAAGTCAAATACCTTGTTTTAAAATCTTTTAATTACAATGATTTAAGATTATCGGAATTTGGTTGTATTTATAAATGGACATGCAATATACGTTTTATGCAAATATTGAGTTTTTGGTTAGGCGCATCTAGTTTCTCGCTATTTCTAAAATGTGATAAACCTTGGACTTTAGAATTTGTTTGCAACAAATGTTAAAGATTTTTTACAAATACACCACCTACAGTCAAAATATATATACAAGGTAAAGATAATATTTTGAGAGATTTGAAAAGTAGCTTACATGAATGCAACTGATTGACGCTACATATATCGCTGGTATACACTACTTTCGAACCATAAAAAAAATTAATTAATTCTACAGAATTTCCCCAAACAGGAATATCATATTGCAAAACGGAAGAACCATGCCCATGATACGCTGAAAGAGATCGAACTTCTGCTAGTTTACCAATGTTTTTCATGTAAATTTAATTTTGAAACTAAACGAAAAAGTACGGGGAAAGTTCGCAATCCGCCGTTATGGTATATACGTGTATAGATCACACAATATGTATTAAGTTATTAAAACACTTTGATTTCCTTTTTGATTTTGACCTTCAAGGTGATCCCTTAGGATAAGACCATTGGGTCAGCGCTTTCTAACTTATTGTTAATAATACACATTTAATTATTAACATAGAAGCTGTTTTTTTTACTTTACCCCCACATCCCCAAATAGGTTGGCAGAGGTACAACTAGGGCACTCACGACTAGCCGAAGACACTAAGTCCCACAATGTGATAGGTGGCAAGCCTATCGCCAACCGGGCACTTATCCTATCCCCGAGCAACATTGTTTTATTAGAAAATTTAAAAAACAAAATTTTCTTTTTGTTGCTCGACCCAAGATTGAACCCAAGACCTCATGCAGTCAAGTGCAACACCTGAATCGCTAGACCACAGAGGCTTTAAAAAAACATAAAAATGTATGATACAAATTTGGAAGTTAGTTTTACTACGTTTATGTTGTGTATTGCCTATTAGTTAAATATATAAATAAATAAATTTTGTTGCTACTATTGAGTATTGTTAAAACTTTTTTTTTTATAACATTGGAAGGCAAACAAGCAGACGGATTTCCTGATGGTAAGAAATTCCCGCCGCCTAGAGACACCAAAGGTGGTAATGGTGCGTTGCCAACCACAAGCCGGGATGTTAGGCCTCGAGCAAAAGTAAGTTTACCGGCTACCTTACCCTCCGAACCGGAACACGTCATGACGTTATGGCGGCAGGAATAGGTAAGGCGGTGGTACCAATCCGGGTGAGTCGCTGCGAAACTCTACCACCTAGTCAGATGTCACGGTGTTAGTGACGGCAAGCCTATGCTCGCCTTTTACGAGCTGCCTGGCACAGGAAGGCAGATGGTCTATTCTACAAAGGAGCCCGGACCAACACGGGGGAAAACTAATACAATTTCATAATTATAACTGTAATTGTTCTCATAAGAAACATTTTAAGGTTTTCATAAGTCGCGGCGGGTTAGGGACGGGGGGAGGAGGTGATGAATCTCGCAAATTTGGCAAACTGTGACAGGAGGGCGGGCGCTTGTAAATCCTCAACTTCGTGTGACGTATTCTATGGATCGCCTCAACTCCATTAAAAATATTGAAAATATATTCGCAAATCTAGCAGATCACTTTGCAAATCGAAAAAACAACGAGAATGTTTCCAACTAACATTTTCTGGTAGTGTGATGGCGCAAATCAATCAGCCCGGGGCGGAACACGTAAATAATTCACAGGCCGCCGAAGAATTGCAGGCGCCAATCTGCAAATGAACTCTTTACGGACAGCGCTAACAAAAACTGTTATGCTGGGATACAATTTGGCCAAGAGTGAGACTTTTGAAATTGTAGATAGTTCAAAGACGTCTGCTTTTATAAAAACTAGTGGTAGCCCATTGGTCGAAATTTGACCATAGTAAATTTTAATATCTTGTTTGATAAGATATACGTCATCCACGGACCTGCTGACACTAAACGCGAGCGAGTAGGCTAGCCACTCGACCAACGAGGCGGTCAAACCAACGAGGCGGAGGCGGATGTCGATATATATACCTATAAACCTTTACTGAATCTTCTATTAAAAAAAACGCATCAAAATTATATAAGTATTCCTCGTGACGTTCTGTCCTGGGTAGAAGAGACTCACCTTTTACGAGCGGCCTGCCATAGGACAGCGACGCACCTGTAACATCTATGGCGCCTGTAGGTCACGGTTGATACTTACCACAAAGAAAGCAGCATACATAAAAGATAATCTGTAATTTGAGGTCAACATAATTTTAATTACATATTTTGATTAAATAACTTGGTTATTACGTTATTTGCATAATGCCTACGTATTATTATAACAAAGATATATTGTAAACATCATATTGTATCAGCTGATCATTTTAACAAATGGATCCCACATGAGTAACATCGTCTGTAATCGACCGTCACGACCTTTCTACGGGTTCTTTAAAATTTACCACATCAACAATATTGTTTGTGGACATAAGAATATTTTCCGGCTCTATCGCCGGGAATTTCACACTAAGAATAATAAATAAATAAATATTCCTGGACAAGTTACACAAATTGAATCTAACCCCAATGTAAGCAAAATTATATGCTTGTGTTATGGGTGTTAGTCAACGATACTAATGCATAGAAATACTTAAATAGATACCAGTATAAATTTAATAAACACCCAGACCTGGAAATACAGACATCTAAATGTGCATCACACAAATGCCTGCCCCCATCGGGAATCGAACCCGAGCCTCGCGGTTGGACGATGTAGTTAGGCGTGTACGCTAGCCACTTGACCAACGAGGCGGTCAAAACAGAAAAAAGAAGACAGATTACAGATCAGTTCCTTACTTGTAGTCATTTAAAAAGTATCTTCTCGCCCATAACCTCGAAGGGGCAGGCAGAGGCATAATCAGGGCACCCACAATTAGCCGAAGCAAACTTATCGACAACCGGGCACATTTCCGATCCCGGGCAGCATTATTTTTTTTAGAAAATTGAAAGTATACATTTTCTTCGTATTTTTATTTTTAATTTTTAGCACTTACCCTGTGCGTGGGATAAATTTCTATAAATTTTTAAAGAAAGAAAAAACTTCGACCCAGACAAGATTTGAACCTGTAACCTTTCGTCTCAAGCCGACGAATGCTCTAACCAATTGAGCTACTGAGGATTCAAGACCCGTGGCGAAATTTTTAATTCCTTTCTAACCCGTTAACGCGGGTAGTTATGTCCTATAGATACACAATTCTGAGTACCCACCAAATGAGTTCATCACAGATGAAATTCACATTTTTAGAATGAACATAATTTTCGTTTTTTGCATCGTATCGTATTCTTACGATGCAAGAAACGAAAGTTATTTGTTCAAATCCTGTCTGGGGCGAAATTTTTTCTTTCTTTAAAAATTTATATACATTTTCTAATTTTTCAGTTGCCCGACCCGGGAATCGGACCCGGGACCTCAAGAAGTCAAGTCCGATGCAGGACCGCTAGACCGCGGCAGAGGCGACAGTTATAAGTAATCAAAGTGACTTAATACAACATAACTTGATAAATTTACAAAAAAATTTAAACTGACACTATCTTATTAACAAACAAAGACCAATGCACTCCAAGGTTTAAGTTGACATTATAGTTGTTATAGCTGTGTAATGTAATACAGGCTATAATGTCAACTTCAACTTTGGACTATATTTAAGCCTATGTTTATTCATACATAAGACAAACAAACTATACAAAAGTACACAAAAACAAAGTACCGTTAGCGACACCGGACGTTTGTGATGACAATGCAAATAATTCAAAACGTAAAAATATTTGAGGCAGGGCGAGAATTAGATACAATTGAGTTTCCGTCCGGAAAAGTTTGTCACCGCCGGCAATTAATTAGCGACCGATCGACGTTATCCCGGCAATCAATCAAACGATTCCGGTGATTGTTTAAGAGTAAAATATAGGAATAGAACAGCGGTGTTCGGCTTGGGACTGCTCCTCCATCCATCTTCATTACCTTTACAAAGCCTTTCATAAAAAATGTGTTTTTTTATAACGCGCGTTTATATCGTTAAGATTCTATGTTGGTCCATGGTGCAGGTGGTCTACGTGCCTCTTCGCTTGGCAAATCGTAATAGGCTTAACATAGGCTAGCTAAATATTTGAAACTTTAGTTCTCAATTCATTTATGAGAACTTAATGTATGTTAAAAAAAATCTATGTATGTTTACATAAAAAAATGTGAAGTTCACGATATAAATACGAGAAATAAAAATAATCTAGTCGTATACAAAACTCGTCTCCATAAAATTAGTAAATCCTTTTTGGGTCGATGGATAAGTTTCTACAATAAGCTGCCCATTGATATTAGAAATATTATATATCTACATTGATATTAGATCACCTTCAAAGAAGTTTAAAAAATGTATTAAAGAAAAAATATGTAAAAAAGGCGTAAAGGTGTAAGGTTTCATAGTATTTGGAAGACAAACATGCTTGGGGATAAAAATTTCAATCTCCCACTGCAATTTGTAATATGATTTTTTTGTATTTCATTACCTTATAAGTAAGTTAAAATTAAATTGTAATTTCGTATTTCTTGTCTAGTTTATAATGTAACTACTGATATTGAAAAAAGACAAGCCCGCTGAGTTTCTTTCGCCGGATCTTCTCAGTGTGAGGCCGCGATTCCGATCCGGTGGTAGTATCTAAAAATGTCGACGCGCACAAGTACCACTTGTATGGTTCACGTGAATAAAGTTTTTTGAATAGCATAAGGTTAACTGGTACAATGCCAGCAAGACTAGGTGTTGATTAAGTTATATGCAGAAACTTGTATGGGTTGGGATCTACCACCTTATCTATTGCCTAACTTATTGACAGTACCATGGATCAGTCCTGGGTAGCCGGTAGCCGGTATGAAGCTTAGCCTAGACAACTTTTTTTTGTCTTAGAAATATGTAAATTAAAAGAGATATTAACTTGTTGTGCAAGCTGAAAAGAATACATTCATAATTTCAAAATTTTAAATGTTGAGTTAACAACGAAATCGCAGACAAAACGAAACTTTTATGACAATTAATAAACTAATTTTAAAGTTCATTAAAAATTTCTAGGCCTGTGCAAAGTCAGAAGGTTTAGTAGCTCTTTTACTAATCATTCAAACAATAAAAGAATATAATAAAATAGGATTGTGCATTTGTGAATTATAGTAAAGATTTCATTTTGTCTTTTTACCCCCTCCCATGGGACCCCTTACATAAACGATATCAAAAGTAGCCTATTACCTTCATCCGAACATAGAGTACGCCGCCCTAATTGGTTGAGTGATTCGGCATGAATCGCGGCCGGGAATTGCAGATGTAATTCGAAATGTGTTTGAATTGTATTTTGATACTTATTTTTAGCCGTCTACAACTATTTTTTTATGCTTTAACAGACAGGATTCACTCATACATATGTATGTATTTATCTAGAAATGAAAAGTCTTTCGTGAAGCCAACACACTTCCTAAAATCCACTCAGCCCGAATTCTGTACACGTTATACATTTTAAAAACGTGTTATGCACTTGACACTGCTATATCTAATATATAAAATTCTCGTCTCACGGTGTGCGTAATTGAACTCCTCTGAAACCGCTCGACCGATTCTCTTGAAATTTTGTGAGCATGTTGAGTATGTTTGAGAATCGGTCAACATCTATTTTTCATACCCCTAAGTGATAAGGGTGACCCACCCCAATTTTTTTGCTAAAATCACAATAAACGTACAGCAGAACAACGTCTGTTGGGTCAGCTAGTCTAATATATAAAATTCTCGTCTCATGGTGTGCGTAATTGAACTCCTCAGAAACCGCTCGACCGATTTTCGTGAAATTTTGTGAGCATGTTGAGTATGTTTGAGAATCGGTCAACATCTATTTTTCATACTCCTTAGTGAACAGGGTGACTCATCCCAATATTTTTACCAAAATCACATTAAAAATATAGCAGAACAACGTCTGCCGGATCAGCTACTTTAAAAATATTTTCCAGAACCGTTATATTAATAGATAATGCGTTAACAGTCCAAGTGAACCTAAGTTATTGTCGTAGTGACAAACCATAGTATGGTCGCTCTGTACGCTTTCTGCTACCCGAAAATAGGTAATTATTATTGTTTATTAATTTTATTCCTTTTCTCGGATGTTTATGTGTATTTTAGCCCTTATCCCTGTCCCTTCAGGACATACTGCCCCTTTATCAATATAAGTAACATTACATCACTTTTTGTTTATTTTCAAAAAGGTACGCCTTATAATAGTCTAGTCAACATGTGCCTTTTATGTCAAAAATTTAAAAATTTAAATCTCGTCTCAGAAAATTATGATCGGGGTGTCATTCGATTCGTCATCGCATTTCAAAACTTTTTGAAAAATTTGGAGTTTTGATTGCAAAAAATAAGAATTTAATAAAAAAAGCGTGGTTTTGTTTTTTGCGAATATCTCAAAAAGTATTCAAAATTTTCGAAATTTGAAAAAATATCCATAAGCTCCGTCCACTTTGGACCTTTAGTGAATAAATATTTTTTAAACTAAAGTGAATTTAAAGTGTTTTTTTTTATTTTTTTTATTTTCATATTTGTGTTGGTCCGGGCTCCTTTGCAGAATAGACCATCTGCCTTTCTAGCCAGGCAGCTCGTAAAAGGCGAGCATAGTCTTATCATCACTAACACCGTGACATCTGACTAGGTGGTAGAGTTTCGCAGCGACTCGCCCGGTTTGGTACCACCGCCTTACCTATTCCTGCCGCCATAACGTCATGACGTGTTCCGGTCCGGAGGGTAAGGTAGCCGGTATACTTACTTTTGCTCGAGGTCTAACATCCTGACCTCAAGTTGGCAACGCACCATTACCATCTTTGGTGTCTATAGGCGGCGTGAATTTCTTACCATCAGGAAATCCGTCTGCTTGTTTGCCTTCCTATAACATAAAAAAAAAATATGAAAATTAAAAAATAAAAAAAATCACTTTTTGTAAACGTTCACTTTAGCTAAACAAAATTGTATAAAATTAACCAATTTTATTCGACATATACACAAAAATTAAAAACCATGAAGAAAACTAGCTATCTTTCGATGTCTCTAACTAAAAAGTAGGCAGTAAATATTTTAAAGTTGCGTAATATTTTTAAGGCAATATTGATTTCCACTACAGTGACATAAATTATTATCCGTTGCCAAAGCAGAACAGTAAGGTTGGTAGGGCCGAATCAGCCGTAGACAGTGAAGTCTGTGATAACGTCGCTGTCTATTCATTTGTCGTTCAAAGGTAATTAAAAGCCGTGCGACAGCCGCAACCGGCGCCGCAGTGTCACTCCATTTGTTAATTGAGGCTGGGAGGTGGACAAAGACTAGTGAGACCGGGGCTTTGATTTCAGTACCATTGTGAAGATTTAAGCCACAATGGGCATTATGATAGATTTTGTAAAATAGCAGCAAAATATGGATTAATGTATGGTAGATGGTCATCTGTCAAATATGTGTTTAGTTTATGTATTTATGCTTTTGTTATAAAATGCTTTCAATGTTAATATCTACATATAATGTTTTTATCTACAGCTTCTCCGTAATCGTAAAGTATTTTATTTTTCATATAATATATAAGTTACAAAAAGAAATAACATCTAATTAATAACATTTCTTTTAAAATATTGCATAGAAGAGTCAATGTGGGTCACGCTGTCAAAAAGCAAACTTCTAACTCCACATGCTCTAGCTCTACGAAATCTTTTTCACATAGACTTTACACCTTAGTCAACGATTGATTTTATAATCAGTTACTGTTTTTGTTGGATCCAACTCTCAAAAAACGCAGATGAAAATGTTTTATCTTACCGTCAATTTTTATTAAAATAGAAAAATAATTTAGACGACCACCATTAATGAAATGTTTTTGTTGAAGGAACGTCTTTGTAATATTTCGGTACATATTTAGTTATATTAATAAGTATCCATTAAATGCTGATATTGACATATTTTAAAAATAATAAATTAACATTTACTCTGCAGATTGCATGCTTGTTGGACTCAGGGCCGCATTGGGCCACGTCATTTACGATTAAAATTATGCTACCGTAAATAAACCTTTTCAAATTTGTTTCGTTGCAGTTTTCTCGTAACTATTAAATGTCATTTACGTTTTGAGTTAAAGTAATCAATGTTTGTGACATTTTATACAATTTAGATAAAGCAAACTTTACAAAATTTAGTGAATCATTCTCGAAAGAATTAGTGTACCTTGTATTTATTTGTTGGCGCCAATACTCACAAATTGTGCTTGAGTAAAGAAGCCAAAGTTTTATTCAAGACCCTGAAATGTCTTTCTATGACAATGACTAATTTCGAATAATTAAATCACTAGGGTATCATAATAATTAATAAGCTAAATACTGCGAGAGTTACCAGTAAAGTACCAACGACTCGAATTAGCTAATACACACTAAACTTTACATCGCAAACTCGGATTGACTACACACCTTTAACATTTACGACATTTTTGACCGCCTCGTTGGTCGAGTGGCTAGCGTACACGTCTAACTACACGAACAACAAAGGCTCGATTTCGATTCCCGACAAGGGCAGGCATTTGTGTGATGAACATTTGGATGTCTGCATTTCCGTGTATAGGTGTTTATTAAATTTATTCTAGTATCTATTTAAGTATTTTTATGCATTAGAATCGTTGACTAACAACCATAACACAATCATATAATTTGCTTACTTTGGGGTAAGATTCGATTTGTCTAACTTGTCCAGAGATAATTTTTATTTCTTTTATTTATTGTTTAGATTTATTTCTAACGCCTATTGGAGAAATTCGCATGCTAGATTTTCTCTAAAAGTCAAGATTGCATTTCACTTGTGTATAGCACAAATAGGACTCGTTTCTGTTTAAGTGAAGAAAATGGACATAAAAATTATTAAGTAATCCCGTTTAGATACTTATCAGAAACTTTAAACTTAATGTTGCCTATGTGCCATTTAAACACAGAGTTTCCAGTTGTATTTACTATATTTAGGTCATATATTATTTGCTTTATAAGTCTCTTTTGTCGCATGAAATATACTCATGAAGAGAAAATTCCTCACAGCGTCTCTATTGTTCTACTCAAAGTTTACTCATAATGGTTTGGAACTAACTTGATCTAAATGATCTTTTAAGCAAATTTGATTCCTACTTTTCTGAACCTTAGGTTCATTTCTACATGAGTTAATACTAATTCAATCTATGTGATCATTTAGACGATTTTAATTCTTAAATCTTAACTCATTGAGATGAGTTTGCGATGTGTTTTTACATGATTTATATCTTTTGGGAATATATTTTAGCATCCTCTTATGGTCTCTAACTTCCGTATCTCGTTACCATACTAATGGGCCCTGGAGGCGTTTGTATTATTGTACTCTTATCATTGTTTGGATGCTTCTGTATATATTAGAAAGTTCACAATGTTTAGGTTTTATGTTGTAATATTGGTTTAACCAAGGTAATAATACCCTTTGTAATAAATATTTTCGTCAAACTTAAAACAACGTTAGGATTACGTCGTCACCTATATTTCTATTTTTAAGTACAGTTATGCAGAAATAGTTAGTTACCAAATATAGATCTCATAATTACGACGAATGTCTGTCTGCTTGCTTTTCTCTCTGTAATACTTGACGCAAGACTTGCTTATAGTTCCTTGACATTTTTTTAGACTAAGACTTAGAATTCTTATTCTTAGGCTTAAAGTTTTAATTAAATTAAACCGAGAATAATTCTTTACTTTTTTAATTAGTCCATTCGTTCAGGCGGAATGCGTTGACCACTCAAATAGCTAATTGGTTTATAAACATATAAATAACATTTATACAAAAAAATATCAATTAGTAAGCTTTATCTATCAAAAAGTCAAATATCTTCTTTTGAAACTTTTTTAGAACCAGTGATTTAAGACTGACAGGCTGTTTGTTACATGTACGCTATAAATATGTATTTTTTTTTCAGCTGGTGTCCGCACAGTGGATGTCCAAGCAGTGGAGGGTATGGTGGCACAGTTCCCTTGTGACCTAGGCACGGCCGCTAACGACAAGGTCTACATGGTGTTCTGGTTCCGCGATGATGCTGGTATACCATTGTACAGGTTGGTGATCTTTTACTCAATTCTACACAAAAAAACATATTTTATCGACATCTTTTGACCATGCCTTGTGTTTCTTGATATTGGGCAAAGTAAAAATATGAGAATTAAGTTGTACTTTGACATTACTTGTATATACTTTACTGGGATATACTTATCGAAACCTTGCTTGCTTACCAAACCTAACCTAAACGGCTTCCAAATTATAGTGGTCTTAAACCAAAAGTTTAATGATTTGTAAAATTTGAAAGTAGCATTATATTAAATCCCTATAGATTACATAATTATAAAAAAATTGAAAAGCATTTTTTTTTAAATAACAAAAATTAAAGATCTCAGGTACCATTGCTATAAAGGGCTGAAGCTTGTGATTCCGTTTAAGTTACATCTGGAAGAAAGGCGAAGGACTTAATCAAGCTCAGGAAACCTAAATATATATGTTTTTGGAAATGATATCACAAAAGAAAACTTCACACATCATAAGTTATACTATGTAGTAACTCGTTTACTCAAATTATTTAGAACAGAAAAAATAGGGAAGCGCTTGAAACTACATCAAATGCTTAAGAGCTGTTTTATTTTTAAGTTTGCAAAACATATATCATAGAACCACATGGAAAACCGCGATAAACTGTAGTTAAAACGGAGTTTAAAGCCAGCAGTTAAACCTTTACTGAGAGAACAGAAAGGTGTTGGTAATAAAGGAGCTCCTAACTACCTCCGGCTTAAACGCCTTGCTTCGCACTTACGCGATTTACTGCTAATTAGAGTTTTACCTAAAAATAATCTCCGTGCATTTAGCTCTTGCCAAAAAACACAACGCAACCAGCTCCGCTGGAACATAGTCATAATGACATTTTATACGAATAAGCGTCGAGCAGAACAAATTTTTAAAACGGCAACAGCAATTTTTTTGTAAAAGTTTCATTGAAATGACTTTTCTTAAAAAAAGGAGTTTTAACTAAAATTGTTAAAATTAAATAGATAAGAAAAATATGACATATAAAAAATGTTTTAATAGTCGAATAACCCCTAAACCCCAAATAATAGAAATGTTATTAAAAAAGAAAAAAAAATGAAATGTTATTGAAATCATTAAAAACTCAACGATATATGGTAACTTAAAAATCACATACACACACACACAAAATTACACCTTATTTAAACTTATAACATTCGTCTTTTACCACCGAAAGTTTAAAAAGTCACGCATAAAATTAGATAATAGATGGAATCTGAGAAACTATCCATCTGAGCACTGAGCAACATAATATATTCATCGGACGGCTCCACGGGGCCTGCGACTTGCCAAACTCCGTAAATTGCCGACAACTTAGTAATTTAATATAATTTCTCTTTACAACTCTCGGGTTTTGAATTTTTTAACCTACTTATTTATTCAGAGACAAACGTTTAATTGCTTCAGAGTTCAAGCGCAATAAACTGAACGTTATAAATGCGAAAAGAAAATTAATTAATTGTAAGAATATTAACATTAAATTCCCACCGATTTAATTAACTTGTAGTGCAATGTTTTATTTATGTTTATTCTACTGTTATCCTCCCGTCTTCGTCTGGGGGTTACTCTGTGCAAAACAGACCATCTGAGTTTAATAGCCTTTAGAGCATATTTGACATGGAATTTTTACCTTTTTTTTGTAGTGTTGTGTAGCAACTTGCCCTTATATGTTTAACCATCTTCTTAACTATTCCTACCGTAATAATGACTCTGGTATGTTTTAATTCGATAAAGCCGGTAGACTTGCACAATAGGCCGAACATCTTTGGCGACAGGACGGCGACGCAACATATCATCTACGGCACTTTAACGCTGCGGTTATTGTAGCTGTATATGTATGTTTATTTGTAAAATAATGAATTTTGTACATTTAATGAATTTAAAAGCAAGAGCTGCAGGCGAGATTAAAAAGGGGCAGCAAAATACATTATTAGATTTTTGTGTGTCTGTCTGTTTGTATTATATCATGACTGTGATTCACGAGAAATGTACTACCGATTGTAACAAAATTTGACAGGTAAGTACTTTATATTTTAAGAAAGGCTATACTATAAAACATTTTATATGAATAAGCGTCGAGCAGAAGAAATTTTTAAAACGGCAACAGCAATTTTTTTGGTAAAAGTTTTAATTAAATGACTTTTCTTAAAAAAAGGCTATACTAATTAATAATATCCCAGTCACTAACGGGTTTCCCTTGGGGACAAGAGTAAAAGTCTAAATGCAAATTGGGTTATAATCCATTAACACGTGGTTGGATTTAATTAAATTAATTTAACTCCAAGTCTTATGTTCCGTAGTTATGACATTACAGACATAACAAAACTCAGTATTATGAAGTAACCTGATTATGTACCTGAAGTATTATGATGTCCGGCGTAGGGTGTTTGTTAAGATTTTTTCAAAATTATTAACGAGGACAGTGCATCTTTCGTTCTCCATCGACAATTCGCAAAAGATTTGATTCCTGTTAAGTTAAACGTTTATATAATGAATTTTCTGGGTAAGTGTTATTTAAATTTGTCACTATACCAATTGTAATATGATCGGCATATTTCGACCTGCATTAAGTAATGAAGTAGCAGCCGCCGCCATTGATACAAATGGTTTTAAATGTAAACGTATCGTAATATCTCTGAGCCTAGTCCTATCTCTAGATCAAACCTCATCAAACATTTCCAGCTTTCTGATGTTACAATGAACTAGTACGAAAAAGTATCATCAACGTTTTTTGAGATCACAAAATCAATACAGTCTTTGTTGTTTCCAAATTTAGCCAGAACATAGATAAGAGTAATTTAGTATAAGATGTAGTGCTGGAACTAGTAAAAGAAATTTCTTTTAACAGGAACAGAAGATACACAGCAGATGTATAAATGAAGGAATGTATTAGACTTATTATTTGGACTTTTACTAAAATTGTTTGGAAGATCTTCAACATTAACGTATTTTTATTTTAGCACTTGTCCTGTGCTGGGGTTTAATCTTTAATTTTAAAGAAAGAAAATATTTCGCCCTAGACGGGATTTGAACCTGTAACCTTTCGTCTCAAGCCGACAAATGCTCTAACCATTTGAGGTACTGATGTGATTTAAGTCCTGTGGCGAAATTTTTAATTACTTTCTTACCCATTAACGCGCGCGCTGAGTACCCACCAAATGAGTGCATCGTTACAGATGAAATTCACATTTCTAATGCCCATAACATCAGTTTCTATTACGGTATTTTTATTTTAGCACTTGCCCTGTGCTTGGGTTAAATTTCTATAATTTTGTAAAGAAAGAAAATAAAAAATTAAGAGAAAAATGAAAAACAAAAGGTTACATGTTCAAATCCTGCCTGGTGCGAAATTTTTATCTTTTTTTGAAATTTATGAATCTTTAACATTGTCAAATTATGCATGTCTAGGATACATCGAAAACAGCACTATTTTCTGTTTAAATATAAATAATGGTCAGAGGTCTAAGATCTGAATCTAAGTCGACCTTCACCAGCTACTCGTAATAATAGAATAAAATGTATTTTATAATAAACTAGCTGCTACCCGCGGCTTCGACCGCGTAGTCTACTAATTTGATATTTAGCTCTCCAACACTGCTCGTTGAAATTTTAAAATAAAATTTAGCCTATACACTTTCTCTTTTCTAATTTCACCTCAGATAAATAGTAGGAATACGTTATTGTGTTTACAGTTTTATCTGCACTTCGGCAAATCCTGTTAAATTAAACTGTATAGCAAGTTATGGAAACCTCTAACAGATTTTTTTTTTGAAATTTTAGAAATATACGTATCGTCTCTGAGATCTAACTGAGACTATCTCTACTACTACTACGACTAGATCTACTTTTTAAGATCTTGGGTTCTATTTCCGGTCGGGGCAACAAAAAAAAACAAATAAAAATTTACTGTTTACTTTTAAAGGTTTTTTTTACTTCACGCAAAGAGGTTTACTGGTTTAAGCGTGAAAGCGTAACAGACAGACAGAGTTACTTTCGCATTTATATTATTAGTAGGGAAGTAGAGATTTTTAACCAATTTTGCTACTATGTATATCATAATTTCTTTGTGTGTTTTTCTTTAATGATAAACTGATGTACGTGGTTCATTGTTATGGACTTATGGTAAAAATTACTGTTAAATATTTTTCCAAAGCAAATTGTGCCACCCCCGTTTACCCTCATGGGGGTTGATTTTCAAAAAACGCTTAGATAATATTATGTATCTCATAATTTGTATTGCAGAGCATTATTTCAGTGTCACGTAAAATATTTCAATAGAATTAAATTTTCCATAGAAACTTAGAAACCCCTTTTAAACCCCAATGGGGGTAAATTTCGAAAAATCCTGAAATATGTGTTTCATCATTTGAACTAAAAAAAATAATTCAAAGTTTCATGCAAAAATGTGCAATAAAAATATTTTTCTCATACACACTTTGCCACCCCTTTTAACCCATTTAGGGGTTGAATTCCAAAAAAAATATGCCTTATTCCTTCTCATGAATGCTAACTATCTACATACCAAATTTCAGCAAAATCGATTGGGTGGTTTAGGCGTGAAAAGGTTACAGACAGACAGACAGAGTTACTTTCGCATACAAACTTTATAATATTAGTGTGGATTTTTAAATAACGAACGTAAACACAATTTAGATAAAAAATGTCGCGCTGAAAAGCACGTTTTCATGAAGTTCCGATAAATGCGTGCGATCGCTATAAATTACAGTCCTATGAAAATGGCGCGTGCTTCGTCGCGCACGCACCGCGGCCAGCCGGTACCGCCGAAACCGCGATGTCCGTATATTTTAAACCTGTTATATCTCCGAAACTATTCGTTTAATTTACATACTTTTAAGGGCTATATTGTTCTATATTAAATGTTAAACTTATTTAAGATACTTAATTAGATAAGGATTAATGTTGTATTGCTTTAAATCGCTTCGTAAATGAGCCATTACTTTTCGTAAAAAGTAAAGGATAAAAATTGGTTATTATAAGTTATCCTTAAGAGATAAACATAAACCACCGCGAACTTTTTTGTAGACCTTTTTAGGGTACACAATACTTAGTAAATTTTTTTGATCTTTCTCGTAGAGTTCAGCCAGCGTTTGTAATGCAAACGCAAAAAAATATGTTTATTTACGACTTCGCATTAGAAATCGTGTGATATGACATCAGTGTTACTTGTTTTACCCTCAGTGACCGCTGTTCTAGAATAGGCAATACAATCCAGTCATTCTGTGCCTTCGTCAGCTATTGAAGTATTGACATGTTCCTACAAGAATTTTTTTATACTAGTGATCGCCCGTTAATAGTTAATAGTTAGTGCGCCATCTCTGACCTTTTATCGTTATCATCGATATATTTGTTTGTGTGTGTGTCAAATGCATGGTAATGTGGGTAATGTTTTATTTATTTTTATTTATTTAGTATGGATAATGTTTGATATAATGTACTTTATAAGCGTTATTATAGACAAATATTAGCGTTCTGCCCTTCTCCTTAACGTAAAATATAAGTGTGCCAAATTTTATGCTCCTGCGTCCCCGAAATTTTTGTAAAAAGGGTCCAAAGTTTTGGACGTATATATAGATTTAATGGTAATGTTTGAAATTTGATTGTTATGAAAAGCTTTATTTATATCAGATATATTTTTTGTATTATTTTTTTTTTGAGAAAATTTTACAAAATAATAAAAACTGAAAGAAGATAAAATCTCAAAAGAAAAGAATCAAGCAAGAGGTCCTTCAGAAAAATGATTTTTCAAATTGTTTCTTTGATTAAAATGATTTCTACGAACGTTCAAATTGTGCGATTTCGAATTTAATTAGATAATTATAAAGAGGATCATAATATATTATGTACTTACTGAATACTCTTTAAGAAAAAATCAAATTGTTCATTGTATTTATTATTTAAAACAGTGACTTTTTTGTAACACGTGGTATGGTAACCAATAAAATCAAGTGCTGTTTTAGTTAGTTCAACTTAAAAAAGCTAGCTAGTTAGAAAAGCTAGCATCAACGAACAGTTTTTAAAATACTCATCAGAAAAATCACTTTAAAGGTCAACTGAGCCACACAAAAAACACTTTTTTGCCATTTTTTATCACAGCGATACACATTGACAAGTGTTTTCAATACAACATAATATTGTAGGTAATTAGCCACTAGTAGGTAGTGATTACCCTCCATAGTGTAAGGCGGTGCTACCAATCCGGGCGAGTCGCTGCGAAACTCTACCACCTAGTAAACAAACAAACAAGTATCCTTGTATCCTATCGTGTATCCTAAAAAACTATCGAATGTCAAAAATTAATAGAAATAACGTGATTTCTTATAATCGTTAAGTGCATAATTTAACGAATAAGTCATCATTCTTATGTGATTTCTTATAATCGTTAGGTGCATAATTTAACGAATAAGTCATCATTCAGACGGTTGTAATCAGCCCAATCACGTCTCCCATAAATATGACCTTGGTGAAAACTTTGTTTGAAACAAATTTAAAAAAATCTACGTTCCACACGGATGCAAACCAATGTTGACAACCAATGTTTTAGTCCGTGTGAAACCCCTATAAGAACTAAAATATCTGCCCAACAATACAAATTATTGATTGAAAGTCACCGTCTTATCTTTGGGATGCCTATTTTGGCAATCTTAAAATCAATACCCCATAAAAAGTTTGTAGATGATGCGTAGTTATTGAAAGATACATTGCGGATATAGGAAGAAGAGAGTGTGTGCAGGGTAGTGTGAATGGAGCTCTGGGCGAGTAATTTTAAAGCGAGGTTTTGGTTCAAAGCACTAGGCTCGCTTTGCATTATTCTGTGCTTATGCCAACGTTGTTCTATGGAAGCGAGAGTTTCGTATATTAAAAAAACATGAAAGTAGGGTAAATGCGCGCAAAATGAGAGCGTTGTGGAAAATCTATGGTGTTACGCTATCGGACCTAATTTATAGCGGTGAGATCCAAGAAAAAGTAGGATTGAAAAGGGTAGGCAAAAGCACGGGGCAACCCACGATAAGACAAAAATACTAAGTCCCATAATGTGATAATTTGCAAGCCATCGTCAACCGGTCACATTTTCATCTTAATGGATAATTGAAAATATTTTTTTATTACCCTGATCTAGGATCAACCTCAGGACCTCAAGAAGTCAGGTCCAACACCGCTAGACTACAGAAGTGATAGAAAAAAAAGAAAGTATAAATATAAAATTATAGTAAAAATGAAAAAAGGCTTGCGCCGTTGCTTCGGTGATGTGGAAAGAATGACAAACGAAAGATTAAAAAACATATTATATAGGTACAATGCGAATGTTGATTGATGCAAATAACCTGGTAAAGCTTAGGTTGAAACCCGATCAATTAAATCATGGAGATTTAATTGATCGGGTTTTATCCGATGGTGGTATCAAGAGTATTTGAAACTGGAATATTTGTATCAAAACAATAATAAATTTAAGGGAAACTAGACAGGTCTGCAAAAATCGTGACATATTTTGGCACTTGATACTCTCTAGTTCACCCGTAAGGGTATTGGCGTGAAGATATTTAATTCGACATTCAAAGGTCGCGATGTCCGCACTCGTCTCTCATAATTTCATTACTTTAACAAGGAGTCAAGTTTATTTTGCCTCACATCCAGCAAGCGAGTCCATTGTGTAACTTCATTACTCCATAATGCCGTATTTATAAAAGTCGACCCTCTTAACTTGAGGGAACAATCACACCGTTAACTAAACCCTATTTGCTTAATTAAGGGCTGTATAAATTGTTACTTTTTTTACTTTTATCCCTTGCGAGCGTACTGCGGGAGTTTTATGTGTTTTATTTGCGAAATTCTCACTCTAATATTAAAGTTACTTTTGAAATTTAACCTGAGTTGTTTGAAATATGGCGCTGAAGAAGAGGGTCTTCATTTAATGTTTTATATTTAGATTTAAGCAACATTAACGTACTATTGTTCTTATTTTCGTTTGGCATTCACCTTGTTCGTAAACATTTGTAGTAAGTTTGTCAGCTGCAGTTATTTCTTATTGAAAAAAAAAAACAGAATTTGATCATCTCATTAATCTGTGGTGATTGTTCATTTACAAAATGGCCAAGAATATATAGACTATAATTCTCTACAACCTTTTCGGACATAAATATCTTCACGCCAAGTCCCTTACAAGGTAGGCAGAGAGTGTAATTAAGTAAGTAATATATCGAGTGCATATTTCATGATCCTGGCAGATCTGCCCGGCTTCCTCCACATTTATTACCCTTTTCATACAAACAGTATATCGGATTTATTGTATTTAATACCGGAGTGATTTGATTGTGGAATGTCAAACTTGGTCTCCTCGTGTACATACATAACATCCACAAATCCACATTCTGCTTTTTCAATCTTTCATCAGTCATTCTTTCTACATATCCGAACTAGCGAAGTATGCCCTTTCTCATTCTAAAACAAACACTTTCTTTCAATCTCACTTTTTCTCGGATCCCACTGTCAACGTGCCTTACACCACAGATTTCCCGTAGCGCTATCATTTCGACCGCATTAATCCTACCTTCATGCTTTTTTAGACAAACTCAACTCTTGCTACCATACAAAAACGTAGGGAAAAGCAGAGATATACGATGCAAAGCGAGTCTAGCACCTTGCCTTTAGAAATGCCTTTAAACAGTTTACCTAGTGATCCATTGATATTATTCTCTGTACACACCTGCAATTCCTGCTAAAACTCAATCAAGAGATTTCTTTACAATCACCTTCCATGACCGTGACCAGTGTTGCCAGTATTTAAAAGATTTGAATTAAAAATAAAATCGAAAATTGGATATCAAATAATATATTTTAAATTGATATAGCTTGTTCACAACAGGGGAATTAGATTTTATTGGCTCAAATGTCATTTGTCACTCAACATTGACCATTTTCCACCATAAATCGTTTAATTGAAATAGTACGTAGTCAAAGAGCTGTCGGATACTGAGAGATATTACTTCTGTATATTGTGTTACTTGTAGTCTCAATAACTAAACGGAATTATCTATATAAAAAACTAAATAAATGTCCCAAGTCAAACTACACAAATCGATCTAACCTCTAACTGTTAGGCTCGGGATGGATTCCCAATGTATACGTATAATATATCATTATCATCATCATCAGCTGGAAAACATCCACTGCTGGACATAGGCCTCCTCCAAAGAGCGCCACAAGTCACGGTCATCATCCGCTTGTATCCACCGACTCCCCACGATTTTGACCAGGTCATCAGTCCACCGTGTGGGAGGTCGTCCAACGCTATGTCTTCCGGTGCGGGGCTGCCACTCGAGAACCTTTCTTCCCCAGCAATTTTCGGTTTTGCATGACCACTGTCACGTCAAATTGCGTGACCGTTTAGCAATGTGTAACCTGCCCATTGCCACCTCAGCTTACTAACTCTCTGAACTACGTCGGTTACTCGTTCTCTTGCGGATTACCGAATTGCGGATCAGATCTCGCAGAAAAAGATCGAGCATAGCACGTTGAGCGACTCTGATCTTATTTAAGAGGCCGACATTTAACGGCCAAGTCTCAGTTCCATATGTCATCACTGGTAACACACACTGGTCGAAGACTTTCGACTTTAGGCTCTGCGGTATTTTGGACAAGAAGATACCCTTTAGCTTCCCGAACGCTGCCCATCCGAGTTTACCAAACTGAACAGCTTGACCTAGGTATATAAACTGATCAACAACTTCAAGAATTGAGTTCCCAACTTGAACTGGTATAGGTGCAACATTAACATTGGACATGACTTTCGTCTTATCCAAGTTCATCCTAAGACCCACCTGTTAGGAAATCCTATCGTGGTCACCGAGTTCAAGTCAACAAAATTGCTCAAGTCTTCCTGCGATTCCGCCCATGATCACGATATCGTCTGTGAATCGAAGGTGAGTGATGTACTCGCCATCGACATTGACGCCGAGTCTTTTCCAGTCCAGTTCCAGCTTGAAGACATTTCCCGTGCAGCAGTGAACTGTTTCTGAGAAATAACGTCTCCCTGTCTTACACCTTTCTGCAACTGTATCGGTTTCAAGCTCTGATTTTGTAATCGCACCGACATAGTGGCTTTTTCGTAGAAAACACCTCAACACTTCGATGTATCGATAGTCGATGCGGCACCGCTGTAATGACTGAAGCACCGCCCATGTTTCAACCCCATCGAAGGCTTTCTATTTTTTTTTTTCTTTTCTTTAGTAGTCACCAAAGGCTAAACATAATGGCTGATTATACTCCTCGGTCTTCTGTAAAATCTGGCGCAGCGTGTGAATATGGTCTAGGGTGATAAAGCCTTTACGAAACCCGGCTTGTTCGTGAGGTTGAAACCTGACCTGCGTGATACTCGGTTCGTGATGACCCTTGAAAACAACTTGTAAACCTGACTCAGAAGTAAAATGGGTCTGTAATTTTTCAATAAGGTTTTGTCACCTTTCTTGAAAAAGAGAACCCCCACGTTTCCAGTTTATGCATATGGAACACTGTCTTCGAGGATGATGGAATTAGATAGCTTCTGGAGAACTTTAAGTTCTGGCATTCCACCCGCTCTCAGTAGCTCAGCAGTAATTCCATCGTCCCCAGGCACCTTATTATTCTTCAGTTGTTTCAGAGCCATCCGAATCTCATACAGGCTGACGTTCGGGATATCTTCGGTGTAATGTCGGGTGAGTTTGGCTCTAGGGTTTTCAGCCAAACTAACAATGGGTCTTGTTGAATGGTACAACTGTCCATAGAACTTCTCGACCTCTCTCAAAATCTCAGCCTTAGATGAAATTACGGTGCTATTTTCGGTCTTCAGTTTTATCAATTGGTTCTGGCTAACAGACAAATCCCTAGCAAACACCTTGGAGCCCATATCAGGCTCGATGACTTGTTTAATACGAGACATATTAAACGTACGCAGGTCTGACCGCAACGCCTTTGAGACTTGTCTATTTAGCTTCTTGTACTTTTGCATGACAACTGAAGACTTCAACCGCATTTTATCCCGTTCACCCATGAGTTTAAGAGTAAGGTCTGAGAGCTTTCGTGTTCTTTTCTTGCTTCAAGTCTTAAAAAATGTTTGACCCGGTCGCTTTTACAGCTTGCACAAACCCATTATTCAAATCGCCCGTTGATTTGTATTCTGCCAGGCATTTAAAGCGATTTTGCATTTCGAACTGAAAGTTTTCGGGATTTTGGCATTGAACTGAGGTTGGATGGAGCGTAGACTTCATCAGCCGTGACCGTTCAAGCCTTGTACATACTCAATGTGCCGCTCATCATCCGATTATCACTGCCGCTTTTCAGCTTGTTGATCACAGAGACATAATTGAATATATTGTCCTCGTACATTGCCTCTACCTTGTCGTCAGAGTGCGCCGAATTTGGGGCTTAGACCTGTATGACCTTTAGCGAATACCGTTTGGTAATTCTGAGTATCAAGTACGCTACCCTTGTCGACACACTCCCGATCCACTTTATTGATGAGTGACCTCCGGACGACAAACCCGACACCGCCCTGGGACAGGGCGTCAATTTCCCGGTGGTAGAACAAGTTGCCGAACTTTAGGATTATCGAGTCCTCTCCCTGTCTTCGGACTTCAGATTATCCCACAACGTCCCAGCGTAACTTGTTCGAACACACTTCAACTCCAGAATCTTCTCGTCAGTCCGGAGGTTGCTGTAGTTGTGCGTTACCAGGGCCAGGTTCGTCAGCTGGTAGCCTACGTCAGTCCGGAGATTCTTGGCACCCCCTTTTCTGCCGTTACCGAGTCCGCTACCGTAGACTCGGTTAAGCGGAGGTGCCGGAGACAGGGCCAAGGTTTTTTATGATAGTCATTGGGGAGCTTTCGCCGTAATCCACACGCTTGGCGAGCGGGTTGGGGATCAACAGTAAGGTGGAAGTTTCCACAAGAACGCTGCTGTCCGTCCTGCGTCAGCAATTTAACTTCCACCCACCTTGACGTATATATATAGGGTACACGTATTTTGAATATTGAGCGTCCGGGTGTTTAAATTTATTTTTTTATCTTTACTTTTTAAAGTAAACTCTATTACTTTTAAACGACGCTAATTCGTTTCACTTTTTATAACATCATAAAGGTTTTACAACTAGAGAATATAAATAGATCGTCTTTGTGATCTAGCGGTTCAGCATCGGACATGACTTCTACAGGTTCGATCGCCGAGTCGGGCAACAAATAAAAATTAAATATGTACTTTAAATTTTCCTATAAAAATAATGTTGTCTGGGATTGTATCTGTGCCCGGTAGGCGATAGGCTTGCCACCTATCACATTGTGGGACTTAAATGTCTGGTTGTACTTCTGCCTATCTCTTCGGGTATATGGGCGTGAATATACTTTACTCTTAATATAATTAAGTATGTTTCATTGTAACGTCCAATATTTAAGTTCACTACCGAAATAACTGGCGGTACTTAAATAGAAAATGTTAATCGTAACTTACCTCAGTGAAATGATACCTACTGCAAGTTATTTTTACCCTAAAATGCGTAATAGTAATATTAGTGTTAGGGAAATAAAAAGACTACAAAATAACCCAACTTTATTAAACGACGAGATTGACTTAAATAGTTCCCCTCTAAAAAGTTAAAAAAAAAATATGTTTTCGAAAATTTGACTAGACTATAATTATCTCAATTTTAGGAACGAATTTATAGCGTGCCGAGGGAGTTGCGCCAATAAAACGCAATGTCTACACGCCACAGAGGTTCTAAACTTAGCCTATTCCTTTGTCATAAACTTTAAGACTAAACGTCACTTACTCACTACTGCTAACTTTATTTAAACAATAAAAAAGGTTAAGATTTTGGACTTAAATAATAGAAATATACTCTCTGCTTACCCCATAAGGGAATTGGCGTGAAGATATGTATGTAATAGAAATATAAGTTACACAAGAAAAAGTAAAGTAAAGTAAAGTATCTTCACGCCCATATCCCCGAAGTGGTTGGCAGAGACACAACCAGGGCACTCACGACTAGCCGAAGATACTAAGTCCCATAATGTGATAGGTGGCAAGCATAAAGAAAATTGGAAAAATCCAATTTTCTTTATGTTGGCCGACCCAGGATTCGAACCCAAGACCTCATGCAGTTAAGTCCAACACTCGGACCGCTCGACCACAGAGGCGATAACGACGACCACAAGAAAAAAACTTATAAAAACTGTAAAATCGAATCTTATATTATTGACTTACATATTTGAAGTTATTTTGTACATCACACAGTCAATAGATACAAAAACTTATGTATTGCAAGATAAAATGTAACATTATAAAAGTCGCTATAACTAATTCAATTTAAACGGATGTAATTACCTAGGTTTCGGACGAAGTCGTCGAGCACAATTAGATCATCACTTCGTTGTGGTTTGTTTACTATTTTTTTTTATTTAAGCACCGTCAATTCAAACACATTTATTTATCTTTAGTTGTAAAACCTTGACGATGCTGTGAACATGAAAACCTGTTGGTTAAACCCTAACATAGTGTTAATTAAAAACAATCAATATGAATTTTTAGTCTGAAATAAAAAAATATTATTATTTTATTTACATTCACAATATTTCTTATTTATTACATTTATATATTTAACAAATAAAAGTATTAAAAATATAAATATAAAAAACGGATTCCCACTAGCGGTGGTCTCTTTTGACTAAACCGTCAGTGGTCAGGGCGACAAACTAAGAAACTTCCGCACAATGCGTGCCGTCCCCAGTACTACTGCCTTTTGTATCTGATCCCTAACCCAGGAATGTAGCGAGAGTTTCTTTAGATGGTGGGCGAAACTCTTCGCTATGAGACCGTTTACGGAAACGACTATTGTTGAGTCAACATCCCACATATCGGTAACCTCGTTAGCTAAGCTGAACAAGACAAGATGTCAAAATACCTAGTGTTTAGTTATTTTAGTAGTATTTTGACATCTTGTCTTGTTCAGCTTTCACAAGGTTAACGTCACACGGAATGGTGACATCCTATTAATATTATAAATGCGAAAGTTTGTATGTATGGATGTATGGATGTTTGTTACTCTTTCACGCAAAAACTACAAAGCCGATTACGATGAAATTTGGTATGTAGGTAGCTGAAGACCCAGAATAACATATAGGCTACTTTTTATCCCGGAGTTCCCGCGGGATTGGGACTTACGCGGGTGAAACCGCGGGGCGCAGCTAGTCAACAATAAATGCTTGGCGTTTTGACCGGTCTACCAGCACGATATCAGGCTTATTAGCGGCAATAGTCCTGTCCGTGATGATAGAGCGGTCCCAACAGAGTTCCCAATTATTATTATATTATTATTAATTAAATAAAGTGTTTTGTGAAAAGTATAATTTATTTTAAAAAAGTGTGTGAATACAACGTAATACCATCAAAACATGTCAACAACGAAAAGTATGGATTTTATTCTGGCATCAGTCGCCTCTGTAGTCTAGCGGTCCAGGTGTTGGGCTTGACTGCTTGAGGTCCCGGGTTCGAATCCCGGGTCGGGCAACAAAAAGAAAAATTTGGTTTTTCCAATTTTCTAATAAAATAAAATTTTTGCTCGGGATTGGATAAGTGCCCGGTTGGCGATAGGCTTGCCACCTATCACATTGTGGGACATAGTGTCTTCGGCTAGTCGTGGGTGCCCTGGTTGTGCCTCTGCCTACCTCTTCGGGGATATGGGCGTGAAGATACTTTTTTTTATTCTGGCATCAATTTAACTGTTTGTAATATGTTTTGTTAGTATCGTCAACTAGCACCCATATTACCAGTATGTAATATTCTTACTTTAGGGTTAGATTCAATTTGTGTAATTTGTCTAAAGGTATGCATTTGTTACGGCGACAGAAATAGTTAAAGTGGTAGGTAACCACTTACTTTGCTACATAGAGGACTCGGACAATATTGTAAAAAATATCTTCCTCCCATATTAGATAATTGTATAAATACGCAAAAAAAAGTTACTTATGTTTAGAGTTAGATAAGATTTTTAGTTGTTTTTTTTTATTAGCTATGTGTGGTAAGTTTTAATTTGTTAGTTAATGTTTTCTTAACTTTTTTCTGGCAACATGTAGTAAAAAAATTAAAGGTATTTATTGGACTCAGAAGTTCCGAGACGTAGAAAGCATAAACTTTATGGAGACAGGAAAAGGCAGGTAGCGTTGGTCACTAGCTCTCGGTCTAATATCGCAGCCAGTGCACATTGTATCACACGTATTAATAAAAATAAATCAATTACGAAAATATTGGACGGCTTTATATTAAAGGCTTAACAATTTTATATGAAATACGTTTCTGAATTTAAAACTTGAAACCCAGAAATTCATTTTAAAATTTGTTTCGTATTAAATTTGTCACTTTGATTTTATTTGTGATTCATTATGAATTACAAATGTAATTATTATTAATGTTATCGTTTGTTTTATTTCCAAATTAGTAGAAGGGTTAAACCATATCAAACAGTTGTTTTTAAAAAGATGAGAAAAAAGTTAATTAACTTTATTTTTGATGTTTGTTAATTTACAAGTTCCTTAAAAGCTATGAAAAAGATCGCCCTGAAATATATATAGTTATAGCGAAACCAGTAGATTCATACATCAGCTGTCTTAAAATCCTAGTCTTAACATTGAAACGAGTTAGTGTTTCACAGAGTGTTATACTATAGTCATACAATCGAACTAGGTATTATTACATGTCGTAATGAAATTTCTAAGTTTTTAAATTGTTTGAAAAAAAAGTAGTCCTTTCAGGTACAAAAGTTGTATACAGAATTTTATTATGTTGTTTGGGACTGTACAAAGAATAAATCATCAAAATTATTCTTAATGTAACGTGTGTGTTTGTGTAATAATGACAAAATTATTTTTGAAGTATGTTTAAAGTCCATACTTCAGAAACTGGCAGCAGAATGACGTTTCATGGAACGTTTCATTCATGGTTTGGTTTAGATTTTGACTATTTATGCTTGAGACACTATGTACATTTTCTCTCATTTTATACTTTATCTCGCTTATTTTGACAAAATGTTCTTTGAGTTAATTAAAACACAGAATTTTAAAGTTTCTTAACATTTCTGTATAAAGTAATAACAAAGCAAATTCTTCGCCAAAAGTGATGCCACCTTTGCCAAGCTATCAGTCTCTTCAATTTTCTTTGAACTAATATAAGATAGAACCCACTGCAATCTCCACTTCGAATTTCTTTTATTACAATAATGATATAACTATTACATATATATATACTATAAAAACCTAAAACTTTGACAACAGTCCGTGTGGTGTACCTCTACATATTATATCAAAGGGCACTTTGAGGTGAGAGCTGCAAAAGCGCTTTCGTTATTTGTACTTGCAACAAAATTTTTTTGGCCATCTAAAAAAAACATCTTGTACATAATCGTGCTTTTGAGTTTGCGATCAGTTCCAAATTCATGATAGATGATTATCCAATTGTTTTATACATTTTTTTATTGTTGTTAGATTGGCTTAACTGTTTTTCATTTTGTCGCGGAGTTTGATTTAGCGTATATTGCGAATTTTATAATTGACGAACACATCGAACAAAGATTTTGTCTTAAATTTTACATTGCTAATGAAATTTCATGTTCGAAGTCGATAAAAATATCACATAAAGCTTACGGTGAGTCGACTTTATCAAAAAACTCGAGTTTATGATTGGTGTATTGCGCTTAAAAGCGATCGAGATTTGATGAAAGATTTGCTTCGGTCTGAAAGGCCATCAACCTCTGCAACTGAAGTTAGCAACGGCAAAAGTAAAGGAAACAGTAAATGGAAATCCTCATTCGCCTTTGGGAGAGATAGACACCGAATTTTCTGTTCCAGTCTAATTTCACTGATCATTTGAATAGGAAATATGCTGCCGCTCGGTTAGCCATCGCATGAATTGGTGAAGATATACTAGAACTAGTCAATTCGGAGCCAATATTCATGAAGACACGAGATGTAGGTTTAAGCATTTGACATGCAAACTAGTCAACAAGCTTCAGGATGGCGCCTTTCAACGGAACCAAAACCAGAAAAACCACGCCAAACTCGTTCTATAGTCAGCCATGTCATGTTGGGTGTTTTGTTTGACTATTTCGATGGTATGAACGCGGAACTCTTTTTGGAAGGTCAAACGGTAAAGAAGAAATATTATTTGAGCACTATGGGGTGTTTAAAAGAGCAGATTCGACGAAAAAGTCCAAACATGTGAAAAGAAAATTGTCGGATTTTGCACCACGATAATGCGCCTTAGCATAAGGCCATAGTAATTGTGAACGAAATTTTGACTAAACCCATACATAGTATAATACCATCAATCAACCACCATCATCACCAGATATGGCTGCTAAATTCAAGCTCGTGGCACCCGTTTCATCCGGTAGAAGACATAAAAGAGAATTCGCAGCGAGAACTGAACTTTAAAAATTAAATGTGCTTCTGATTAAAGAAATATCCACAACATTTCTTTAAGTAGACATTTTTTATCTTTCCGATTGGCGAGTAGACAAAAAATCAGCCGAACAAAAATTTGAGTAATATTATATAATTTAAGCGCAGTAAAATTAAAAACTGATTTCTGTATCAATAATTATGTCATCTGTGTACTTAACATAAATATATGCGTTTTTCTTATATTTCCTTAGGAATCCGTACTCTTTGTTCTAATGGCGATCCCCTTAAAGTATGTGCCTTAATTTTTTTTAACATGCAGAAATGACAAACAAATCGATTAAGACGAATATAAATAAAATATAGGATTAAAATAAATATTACGAGTAGTCTGAAAAACGTACAAAGTCGCTTTTATATCTACTTGAACTATAAAAAAATGAGAATAATTTTCCATAAGTTCTAATATAAAACTGAGTGTTAAGAAGTATTGAGTTGTATAAAAGCGCGGGGTACCTAAAAAGATATTTTGTAATAAGTTTTCTTTTCCTCTTACCTGGTAAATAAAGTATTTTTAAAATAATTAAAACCTAGTACCATGTGATTTTATGTGTGCAATAAAATGCTTAGTTAAATGTAAAAGCCACTTCGTTCCTTTTTTAAACTACTATTTATTTTTACTAGTTAGTCTTAAGCGGTGACTACGCAGTAACGAAGAATCATATTTTCTGTGGTTACATCTTCGTTAGTTATAACAT
This sequence comes from Calephelis nemesis, assembly GCA_002245505.1. Taxonomy (NCBI): domain Eukaryota; kingdom Metazoa; phylum Arthropoda; class Insecta; order Lepidoptera; family Riodinidae; genus Calephelis; species Calephelis nemesis. Next base: position 66,254 of record NJDD01006991.1, read on the forward strand.
ATAGTTATAGTCAAAAACAAATGTTATGAAAAACAAACTGGTAAATTAATAAAATATTGAAGATGATAGTAAGGAAAATGGGTAAAAAATATTTTAATCTATACAAACTATTAATAGCTGTAATAATACTTGTAGGAGATAGAGAGAACAAGTGAAAACTTTTGAAAAATAATTAACCTTGATTTAAAAAATAGGAGTTAAAAAACAGGAGTTCGTTCTGAATGATTTTCCATCTGCTTGTATAATTACAAAATATAGTAAACCTTCCTTAAAAATCACACACTAACTTTATATACAAACAAATACAAAACAAACATGACTATTTCTGGAAACAGTTTTGTTTATAAAACGAGCATTATCGTTGTGACTAAAAACCCAGAAGCTTAGCTCGTATGGGCCGCTTTCGGTCGGCCGCGTAAATTGGGTTCGCTCGACCGATGGACCGACCGACAGAGCACTGTTACTTACAGATTGAAACTTTTTAAACCGTACCACTTTTATCCGTTTAATAGTTGGTACAACGTTTTGTTATTTTTTTTACATCTAGATGTTATCGCTTCTGGGTTTGTATATTGCAACTTATTTATAAGTTTATCGATAGAACGAGCAGGCGGATTTTCCGGCTATATCTAAGGGTGGGATCTTATACAACGACTGCACGTTTACTGTCTTTCTTAGCCTCCGTCAATAAACAACAAAGGCGAGCAATGACGTTTTGCGGCAAGACAAGATATGGTTATGGTACCAAACCGATGCTCAATAGCGAGTATGTTATAATCTATATATTAATACGTGATGCCAAGACTTTGATTTTTGGCAATATACGTGATGCCAAAAATTTTTACCAAAAACGAAAATTGCGCGGACGCAGGAGCATAAAATTTGGCACACTTTTAGTTTATGTGTAGGAGAAGTGTAAAACGCTAATATTTTCCAATAATAATGCTTATAAACTACATTAAATCAATAAATAAAACATTACCCACACTACAATGACACACACAATCAAATATATTGATGATAACGATAAAAGATCACAGATGGCGCCCTAACTATTCATAAAGTTATAAAGTTCAGTAGTTGGTCTTGAGAAATGAAGATGGCGTTCTTATCAAAAACATATTAAAATTTACCACGGTCGAATTTTGACCAACGGACGACCACTAGTGAATGGAAATCGTTGAATATCTTGGTAAATCTATATGTCACATCGTAACTTCCATAAATGAGATTATTTCTATGCATTTTTTTTTGTTTGTAAGCGGCTATAGTTCTTAGCTACACCACATGTGGGTTTTGTCCAAGAGTTTCTGATTTTTTTAACGTTAATGCTATCGATTACCTACTTAAATGTACCAGTTCGTGGTGTTGCAAGACGAAATTAATAGAGATAGTTTTTGTGCTCAGAATTTTAAATTTAATTTTTATTTCTATTTTATGTATTTAGTACAGAATTTTAGTATTATTTTAGAATTACTAATAAATGTCGAAATATTTAATTATTTGATTGTTTGTATCATTGATATGAGAAACTATTTTACAAATATTTCCTAGTCGTAAGTGTTGCAGTTCAGAAATTACAGACATAAAATTTACAATATAAATAATCCAATTTACTTGCATAACTTGAGACCCGAAGTGTGCAGGAACATTTGAATATACAGGTCATCTTAAGTTCGGATTTTGAGCTTTATTATCATTCACCAAATTTAGCTTATACATGTGTGTAGGGTATGAATGGGCCGCTTGGTAAGCTATTTCAAAGCGAGGTTTTGAGTCAAAGTACTTGACTTGCTTTGCATAATTCTGTGGTTATCCCAACGATGTTGTATAAAAGCGAGAGTTGGGCATATCAGAAAAAGCGTGAGAGTAGAATAAATACGGTAAAAATGAGAGCGGTATGGTGAATGTGTGGAGTAACACTCGCTGTTCGCATTCGTAACAGTGAGATCCGAGAAAGAATGGGATTGAAAGAAAGTGTTGGTTTTAAAATGAGATAGGGCATGGTCTGCTGGTTCAGTAATGTGAAAAGAATGTCAGATGAAAGATTGACAAAGCAGATATACAATGCGTGTGTGGATGGATGTTGGTACCTGTGGATGTACTCGTAGATGTAAAAACCTAGATTGACATTCCACAATTAAATCTTACGGGTTTTTTTCCAAAGGTGGTGTCAAGATTTTTCAAAACCGGCGCAATTTTATGAAAAGGGTAATTGTCGTGGAGGAAGAAAGGCCGGTATGCCAGGATCTCGATACCCTTCTGCAAATCCCCTGCGGGACTTGGTTTGAAAATGTTTGCGTGCGTGCGTGCATGTGTGTGTGTGTGTGTGTGTGTGTGTGTGTGTGTGTGTGTATGTGTGTGCGTGTGTGTGCGTGCGTATGTATATGTGTGTGTGATCTGAGATCAAACAAAACCGATTTTATTAAAAAGAAAAACCATTAGCTAACAGGGTTGCAACTGTTGGGAATTGTATTAGGAATCACTTGTTTTTAATCTTTACTAAAGAACAAGACAAAAAATAGTAGGTCCGATATATTTATAAACTACAAGCGGCCCGGTGTGTGCTTCGTTACGTATATGACCACTATATGACCGCAATAATGACATAATACAGCAAAACAAAGAAAGAATAAAAAACAACTGAAAAAAGTTTTAATATGACAGAAAATACGCCATTTATTGAATGTATTCGAACAAAAAATGTGATAAATTAAGAACAGCTCCACTAATTTTATGCAAACTTCACATAAACAATCTACTAAATAGTCCAAATGTAAAAAAAATGTAATTTACGAAGAACCGCTTGACCGATTTTATGCGAACTTAACCTAAACCATTTACTAAATAGTCCAAACTAAGCCTAAACATTTGGTTTGGATAAGTGAGTCCGTTCTTGAGTTATAAAATTACAACAAAAAGTGGCATTGATTTTTATATATTATAGATTATAAGCTGTCAAAAGGGACGAATATTGCCAAAACTACGCAGGAACTGCTAGTAGTTATTTCTGAAATTTAAATAACATGAACACGAGACTGAAATGTGTTTGAATAAAACCAAACTTCGAAGCTCTAATTGGTACGTTATTTGAATTTAAATTTTCATTTTATAGTCCAAGAAATCGTCATAATATTAGCGTAAAGTAATTTGCCACGTTAATACACTATGGAAATTCTCACTTACGTGTCGCTTAAGTGAGAAACTTCGGAAAGATAAAGCTAATTTAAATGTTCTGTACCTTTGGTATAAGGATTTCGCGCTTTCGAGTCGTCAAATCGAAAATTGTATTTTACACATTTACTTTAATTAAATAGGCAACTACAATCCTTTTAAGCAATCACAAATTTAAGATAGTACTGAGCAGATTTTGTGTCCTTTTGTTCGCATATTACATTACTTGACAACATAGTAGCGTACATTTTCAGTTTCATTTAGTACTTATCCATCTAAGTAAAATAAGTACTAAATGAAATATATAGTGCAAATACTGACTTAGTATAAGACTAAGCAATAACAGGCATAAACTGAGCATAACTGTCGTAAACTCTACCAACTAGTTAATTATTTTCACACTCACCTACATACTTTAGTGTCGAGTGCTAGTTTTCGAGTAGTAAGATTCGAAAGCGCTGTTAGAGGTAAGGCAAAGGTTCGTAAGTTTAATTGGGAAGACGGCGCAATCACGGCTCTGGAACAAACTCCAGCAAACAGAAGGCGCGAGCCCGGACCCTCTGTTTACTGTTACAACTCTTTTAATACATTTTTTCTTTGTAAATGTAAAGTTGCACTAACGAGTTACTTACTGATGAGATTTACGTAATATTTTATTTGACTTGATTTGTAATTGACTGGATTTCTTTGTGACAAGATAGCAAACGAGCCTTTTCTCCTGGTGGTTATCGACAACCGCGGACTATAGACACTATCGCCATCTTGTTTTTTTTTTTTTTATGACAGTGGAAGGCAAACAAGCAGACGGATTTCCTGATGGTAAGAAATTTCCGCCGCCTAAAGACACCAAATGTGGTAATGGTGCGTTGCCAACCAGAGGCCGGGATGTTAGGCCTCCAGCAAAAGTAAGTTTACCGGCTACCTTACCCTCCGAACCGGAACATGTCGTGACGTTATGACGGCAGGAATAGGTAAGGCGGTGGCACCAATCCGGGCGAGTCGCTGCGAAACTCTACCATCTAGTCAGATGGCACGGTGTTAGTGACGGGAAGCTACTAACACCGAGGTTGTTGCCGAGGTGCCAGGTTAATCGTCTACGAAGTACCCTCCCCCCGACCAAAACTTCGCTTTGTCATTATGGCTATAGGAACATGTAAGGCGGTGGATCCCTACCCAGACTAGCAAGAGCATTGCTTATTACCACAAGTGGTCGAGTGACGCATTTAACTTTTGCTTGCCCCTTAGGAGCTATCTGGCAGAAAGGGAGATGGTCTTTTCTAGACAACGAATCCGGACCAACACGGCGGACAAACATAGTCTTCACATTGTTCACACGAAGCTATTTTTTCTGAGGTTAGAAGACAGTTAAGCAAATCAAAGAACATGAAGTACCGAAGTCTTAGATCATCATAATATTATGCGATCTTGGAACTGGATGTACTTTGTCAGTTTTGCCCAACATAACTCTCAAATATGACCATGAAACAGTACAGTACAGTTTAATTTGTTTTTGTATGTTACATTTTGATGGCAGTTTCTCATAAATATACATATTATCATCAGCAAGCCTAACATTAAGTCAAGACACTTAGTTTTTCAATTAAAGTTATCGAAAGTAAAAAAAGTACCTTCACACCCATTTCCCCTGAAGAATATCTGAAGAATGGCACCCACGACTAACCGAAGATACTAAAGCCCATAATCCCAACCAGGCACACATCCGTTGCAGAGAAAACTTTCTATTAAATTACTAACAAAATTTCATTAGAGAATTTAAAAACATTATTTCTATTTAGTGACCCAACCCAGTAATCGAACCCGGAATTGGATGTTAGTAATGTCAGATTCAAATCAAATGCTTCTGTAAAGTTTACACACCATTCACATGCGCCTGGTGTTTCGGATTAAGGACGCCCGTGAAACTTCCAAATGGTTCCCGCATTAATGAACATTATCATATTTATTATGTACTCACTTCGCTGAGTAATTACAAGTAACATGGAGAAATTTATGCGTAGACGTAATATATTAAGCAAACGATCTGATTGGTGCTGAAATATTAACTCCGCTCCGTCGCGCCATAATTCATTTACTGCATTGAAATACGCGGAAACGAGTGTGTCCCATGGATCTACTGGATTCTCTTGTATGTTCTACAAATGATTGTTAATTGCATAACATCTCGAAGCAGTGTCAATGGTCGAACCGTTCACAAGTTGAAGGAGGCCGGCCGACCTGCCACAATGTCTAGTTTAATTAAGGGTTGTACATGCCTCGAGATGCATATTGTGTTACTCTATTATGTTGCTTCCATATTATTATTGTTAATATAATTCCGTTTAGTATCCAATACCTAGTTCCGTATAAACAATGTCTAGTGCTAGGAGACCGTATTTAATGCATGGACAATACAATCTTTGTTTACATAACGAAGGCTAAGTTAGCAAACAGCGATTCAGTATTATTGAAAATGTTCTAAAGATTGCTTCTATCAAAAACTGATACTTATAATAATAGACCGCTGTCGTTTATATATCAGGAGAGCCATGTGCTTATTTGCCGTCTGATGCCACAAAATAAATAAACACGCTAGTAAGGGTTAAATTTACTGTTGCAGTGAAACAAAATAATTATTTAGTATCTTCACGCCCATATCCCCGAAACGGTAGGCAGAGGCACAACCAGGGCACCCACGACTAGCCGAAGACAATAAGTCCCACAATGTGATAGGTGGCAAGTCTATCGCCAAGCGGGCATACATCCAATCCCGAACAACATTAATTTTTATCAGAAAATTGAAAATACCACATCTTTTTGTTGCCCAACCCGGGATTCAAACACGGGACCTCACGAAGTCAAGTCCAACACTTGGACCGCTAGACTATAGAGGCGATAAACAATGGCCTTGAGGTTTTGTGACTCAGTGTCCATATTTTCGGTAGGAATAATATTTTTTATCATGTGAAAGGTAAGGGAACAAGCACACGGCTCTTCTGATGGTGACCGTGGCCTAAAGACACTACTAGGTACTACTTTACCTTCCAGACCTACGAGTACGTTAGCAAGTTCCTGCACAACACTCTGCCACCAGTGGTTATATTGGTAATGACTGGCAGAAAAGCAGCTGGTTCATTCTACCCAGCGGATTTGGAATAACACGGGACAAGTTGTTCGTAAAATATAGTTGTGCTCATAGGAAACGATTGTGACGAATTACATAGTTTCATTATGCGACTTCTTTCATTTAAATATGCAAAATTGAAATTAAAATAAAACATATAAACTGTAAACAAACTTATCTCTGCTCAAATAAGATAATATATATTGACATAATAAAGAGAAAAATTCTGACGTTTTATATGTTTGTGATGGACAAAATAAAAAACAATACCGAATTTAAAAAACAATTTCAAAACTTGATCCTTATGTAACACGACGTAATGTTATTTAGTAGCATAAATCATGCCATCTTTTATTAAAATCGCTTAAATAGATGCTTAGCTATGGGTGGCGATGACAATTTAGAAGATATTTGTTAGAACAAAGACAGTTATTTATTCCGTGGTAGTTAAGGTATCTTGAGCTTAAATAAGAAATAACGTTATTTTTGGGTAGAGTGTTATGATAGTAGGTAAACATAAAGTTGACTTAAAACGCGTAACTAGACTTCCAATCACGCGCCAAAATTGTCCTTGCCGCAATTAAATTTTGGTTTAATTGTAGTTTACTAGCGTGCGTCTTAAGCCGCTGGGTGACAAAAAAACCTTTTTATTTCAGGAAATGTGAGTCTATTATCTACGTGAATTTAAATATTGGCCAAAGTTTAAGTATTGCGGCAGGAAAAAAGAAAAAGTAAATGCAATAAAACCAGATGTTATTACTTATTTTATCCAGATATATTATGTGCCGTAAAAATAGGTGCTTGTGGCGAGTCGACATTATTACAGGCCGTAAAGAAAGAGTAGATATTAATTATAACATAACTAACTTTTATCTATATCTGGCAGCCCAATGAGAACATTAGCTAGGAGTACAATAACAACAATATTTTTAAAATATAGTAAAGCGGTCAAGAAGATGAATGTTATAGTGTTCTGGGGATAAATATTACATCTTAAATATTAGTTAATAGGTCCGTTGAACTTGTAATCAAATTTGAGTTGTTTACTATCAGGCGAAAGATACAAAAATAACGAATGACTACAAATTGGAACACGACAGTGATTTACTACATTTACAATTAATTTATTTAAATTTAATTTAATAATTAAGATTCTTCATAGTTTTTAAAACTTTTCTTAAGAGCTGCCTATCGGATGGTGATGAATTGTACATTAAAATGTGCATCTCAATCTGCTAGAAACAATCAGTCAACACATTTTCGTAATTATTATTTTGACATATACCTATGTTACTTACTCAATTATTTTTAAAACAATTCAAAAATTCTGTGACGACTTCAATTATTAACATTTCTCATATACATCGGTACTCAGGATTTGAAAATTATTTAATAGAAATATGTTCGTTTTCATTTGCAACGCAAAAAGTCACAAAGAACGTTAAAAGAGGTCGTTCCAGCTGGCTTGATGTAATTCTTTCAAACGTGGCCTCCAGTTCTATCTGTAAGCTTCTTGCCTAAGATAATCATCTTAAAGGACTGCTAAGCATTCGTCAGTTATGTCTACGGAAGAAATTTCAAAGCTATGTAAGTTTTTCTCTTATAAAATTATGTCTGAAGAAATCTCGTTGTCAACGAAATCCTTTGAATAACCCCAATCGTTTTAGTACCGTTTGTATTAAAGTAAATAATGATTTATATTAAAGATTTCGATCATAATTGCACGGTGACCTTGGTATTTCTTACATTACCACAGTCTCAAATATTTTTGAATTATTTGAATTAAGAAACAAAAACAATGACTTTATTTTAGCTTTTTGAATTATTATTGGCAGTTTAACTAAAAAAATCAAAAGGATCACAATCCATCTCTTTGACAATTATTTTATCAATGAAATAACTTGCACGATCTAAAGGTATTTAAAAATTTACGTATTATATACACTCGTATATTGTCGGGTTTACGGGAAAAGGTATATACTGTTGCAAATGAGTCATCACTATTACGTGGTAGATAATATATATCTACCTATACGCTGCGTTTGTTATAGTCAGAAAATTCGTCCTTTTTATATTGGACAAAAAAGTAAATGGACACAATAAAACTTTTAAACTGTTTCGCCTGGATTGGAATTGGATTTCGATACCATGACCGTCTTATTTTTACACTGTAATATGTAGGTAGGTTTATGTATGTCTTTGTTCATTTTTAATAAAAACAACAAAACCTTTCTAAAAAAATGTTGAGATCACATCGTATTTCAAGTGTAGAAGTTTATTGTTAGCTATCAACGTTAAACATTGAAAACAATTTTTTTTCGAAAGTTTTTCAATCAGATTTCAATTCACTTTAAACTTAAATAATGGTGGAAAGTTTGGTCGCCCTCGATAGAATAAAAGTACATTGCACAAACTAGGATTTCGTTAACAAACTTAAATACTAAACAAGCTAGGATTAGTTTTAATTTTGTTAAGTTTATATTGTTTTTCATTAACACATTTTAAAAACGGTTTCATTATTATTAGTCCTGTTAGTAGATACGTCACTAGTGAAGCGGCAAGCCTGACACCAACCGGACACATGTTCAACTCCGGACAACGTTGTTTTTATTAGACAATTGAAAACGCACATTTTTTTGCCCGAACCAGCATTGAAAGACGTACCGAGTCCTAGTGAAGATAAGTCTAATACTGGATCGCAAGATCGCAGAGGTGACAAGAAACAATTTCTATACTCAATAAAAACTTGATTAAGAATTAATTATTACCCTGTTTACCGTAAACCACCGCCGTTTCTAAATTATACCAGTCAGAAGAAACAAAGAAACAAACAAGGAAACAAAATCAAAGCTTTTGAAAAGGCAAACAGAACTCAATACCTTATCTATAATAAGAACTTGAAGCATGAAATGCACAAGAATTTTTGTAAGAAAGTTAATACTCGATTTATACTCTGTATGTATAATCATTATTTAATACATCGCCACAATAGTCTAGCGGTCCGGCATCGGATTTGACTTCTAGAGGTCTCGGATTTAACTCCCGGTCCGAGCAACTAAAAATAAGAAAATGTTTGTTATCTAGTTTATAATAATAATAACGTTGCCAGGGATTAAATGTGCGTCCGGCTGGCGATAGGCTTGCCACATTGTGGGATTTAGTATTTTCGGCTAGTCGTGGGTGACCTGATTGTGCCTCTACCTACTATTTCAGGGATATGGGCGTGATAATACTTCTGTATATAATACATGTGACTTGGATTGTCTCAAAAAAAATACAAATGTTCTACAATATAATTCGAAGTCATAATCTCAGTCTTCATAAGAAATGCTATAGCAAAATGAATTATTAAAAACCGGATATTTTGTCAAAATGGCATTACTTTATAAAGTATAGAAGCTAGTATTCCGAGAGTAGTTAAACTACCACCCGACGTAGTCACAGTACAATTATGAAACAGTATGAAAACTACGTACATACGTTTGTAACGGCACACTCACACAAACATCACACAAGCCATAACATATAGACAGGTACTTTTGTACCACTCAAGGTCAATCTCATGTATGCACGATTTTTAATAAATATTAAAATATTTGCAAATAAAAATATGGTAGAGTATGTTGATATACTTAAATATTTTGTAACATCTTATTTACAAACATATTTCACAAATAAGTAATTTTCATTTACATGCGTGTATACTTTTGTTGATCCATTTTGGTATAAAAAAGCTTAAATAGTCATATTTTAAACGGATGTCACTTGCACTTGGTTCAAAATATCATGTCTGCGAGTGACGCTTCTCGCCACTTCAAGACGAAAGTCGATCACGCAGTTATTTGTTTTTTAAAATGTCACGAGCGTATTGTTCTGTGTGTTCTGACGGCATTAGCTTACTTACTCATATTATTTGATATTTGATTATTTGATTTGATTTGATATACATAGTTATTGCAATTCGATTAATTTCTCACACAACATTAAATAATAAATTAAAAAAATAACACGACAAAGTGCTTCAGTTTAATGTAATGAAGTGTTTTATCAACTAAGCTTAGTTTCCATTCTGTTCCATAATTATACTGGGACGTAGTTCCATTGGATATATGTGTCGCCTCCACATCAATACATTTTAGCGAGGAACATCTTGACAGTGGTATGTTGACGCATTGCGGGCAAAACCTATTTCCTTCTTTACCACATACTAAATGCAGATGTTTTGGTGAAATATAAGAACGTCCATACAATATTCAAAATGGTGTTTTCCACCTTTACTTTCTATTGACCGTCTCAATGGTCGACGGGTTACCGTACAAGCCTTACTCTTCCGGGTAAGGCTCGGTTTCGATTGCCGATCAGGGCAGACAATTGTATAATAAAGAATTAGATGTCTGCGTTTCTGTCTCGATGTCTATTAAACTTATTATTTTTTATTATAATAGTATATTCTATATTAGTATCGTTGCAATACACAAGTAATCTACTTGCTTATTTTATGTAATTTATTCTAAATTTGCGTTATTTATCCAGGGACATTTATTTATCATTTGTTTGTTGGTATTGTTTGCTTTTGATTTCACAAATTTTCATAACAAGAAATAAAAAGATAGATAAAGATAAGAAGATATTTTTATAAAATAGAACTTTTAAATAAATAAATCTTTATTTTCGTTTGCCATTGACTCCTTCGTGAATGAACAGGCCATCCTTCTTTTGTTGTGTTATATATAACTATAACGGAAGATTTATACGAAAAAAATTTGTCTTCATAGTTGATACTGGACAACGCATGTCACTTCAGCTAGTATGTTAGAAATATATACTTTGTAAAATAACTAAACTGATATATAAGTATACAAAAGCCCAACTTATACCTAGGTATATGTTTCCATTTACTGTGATATAATACAGACCAATTATTGTGCTATACAGACGAAATTAATTTTAAAACTACTTTTGAATTATAAAGAAATTTACTTTTAGAACATAATCAAGGGATATTTAACATTAGATTAAGCCTATCGCCAACCGGGCATATATCCAACCCCGGGCAACGCTATTTTTATTAGAAAATTAAAAATACACGTTGTTTAAGATTTTGTTGCCCGACCCGGGGATCGAACCCGATTAGTGCTCAAGAAATCAAGTCCGACGCCGCACCGCTAGACCACATAGAGAAGAAATGTCTTGTGTATCACAGAAAAAGTACTGAACTAATTTTAATTACGTCTTATTATTTATTAAGTAGACTTTCACCTTAATCTAAGCTACGTCTGCCACAAAATACTGAAGTTGGGTTATTTAAAATATGAAAAAAGCAACGGTTGATTTCGACCAATATAATTTAGCGCCGTGTTGGTTCGGGCTTCTTTGCAGAATAGACAATCTGCCTTTCATGCCAGGCAGCTCGTAAAAGGCGAGCATAGACTTATCACCACTAACACCGTGACATTTGACTAGGTGGTAGAGTTTTGCAGCGACTCGCCCGGATTGGTACCACCGTCTTTCCTATTCCTGCCGCCATAACGTCATGACGTGTTCCGGTTCGGAGGGTAAGGTAGCCTGTAAACTTCCTTTTGCGCGAGGCCTAACATCCTGGCCTCTGGTTGGCAACGCACCATTACCATCTTTGGTGTCTCTAGGCGCCGTGAATTTCTTAACATCAGGAAATCCGTCTGCTTGTTTGCCTTCCTATAACATAAAAAAAAGCGTCACCCTACACCACCATGGCGGGTCAGATGTTATCAAGAATGATACAATATTACACTGAATTGTCAATTTCCATTACAGTTTGTCATTTTAATATCATCATTTGAGGCAGTGGGTAAATCCCTAAGATAAGCTCCCGAGATATATTGCCATGTAATGTCATCGGACGAGCTAACCTACTTAATCCACATAGTGAAATATTGTTGTACCGTCACTATTGCCGGATTACCACTCATTTTTGTTATCGCAGGGTAACGAGATAGCGGACCACAGAGCCGAAAGGCTTATTTTTCCATAATCCCCAATATATTATTTTATATTTGTTGCAGGATAATGGATTTCGTAATAAGTATTGTTTGTTTTACCCACGTCAATATTTTTACAAAACTGTAGCTTTGTTTATCTTATTTGAGTAACCCTCGCCCGCGGCTCTGGCCGGTACACGTGGCGTTTGTATCACCGTTGCGTTGACGTAGCGTTAACGCTGCGTCGTTATATTATTCTTTATTTTAAATTGTATGTAATAAATTAAGAAGCTTGTAAGTAATACAAAAGAGTACTTTTCCCCAAAATCTGTTATATTTGTCATTTGTCTATGTACTATTCTTTTTACTTAGCAATAAAAACACAGTAGTATATGTATTTTTTTCTTATCTTGAAGTGAGCCATTGTTATTCCGTTTGGTTTTATGTTTAACTGTGTTACTTTACAATACGTGTAAAAAAGTTAATTATTTTTTTACGAACTGCTGTTTAGCATAAAATTTGTCGTACTCTTAACACTCAAAAATAAAATAATTGACTTGGAAAGTATTAGGTATTGATTTAAGTTTAACAACATGTGTGTAAGAACGTATTTTAAAACATTTTATCAGTGCGATCAAAAAAAGATTCGTACGGCTTAAATTTTTATGGAGCCTTTAATAATGTTATTTTATATTCGGTACTGGATAATGGACTACCCCTTAGGGAATATTATTCTATAGATCAATGTTCTATGTGATCGATGTTGTGAAATAAGTAACAGGTTATATTTAGGCCCAATGTTATTATATTCCCCGTGTTGGTCCGGGCTCCTTTGCAGAATAGACCATCTGCCTTTCTGGCCAGGCAGCTCGTAAAAGGCGAGCATAGGCTCATCATCAAAAACACCGTGACATCTGACAAGGTGGTAGAGTTTCGCAGCGACTCGCCCGGATTGGTACCACCGCCTTACCCATTCCTGCCGCCATATTGTCATGACGTGTTCCGGTTCGGAGGGTAAGGTAGCCGGTAAACTTACTTTTGCTCGAGGCCTAACACCCTGACCTCAGGTTGGCAACGCATCATTATCATCTTTGGTGTCTCTAGGCGGCGTGAATTTCTTACCATCAGGAAATCCGTCTGCTTGTTTGCCTTCCTATAACATAAAAAAAAATTAGCCGACCTCGACTTCCACTGCAGTGCTAAGTTCGCGGGAACTTCATTCACTTGACATTCTTTGTTCCACGCATTGGGAACTATGCGTGAAGATATGCGTGTGTAAATAAAATTATCAGTACATTCAAATGTTTCTACCTATACGTTATAAATAATAATAATAAATAATAAATATCCCTGGACAACGTTAGTGTTTCTTCTTCATACCCATAAAGACCAGCTTTGATATTTCACAATGAAATCGTGGTGTCAAGAGTCTCCGAAATAGACATGTTTGTATAAAAAAGGTAACGAACATGGATTAAGGGGCCATATACGCTAAAATACGTCAGCAGTTTACTGTTTTTTTTATCCAAAGCAATCATGGATCTTGCTGACAAAAATACACAAGATTAACATGAATATGCTTTACTAGACTAGTGTTTCCAAAACACGATTCATTTCACTTTGCTCGATAGTAAAAAAACAAAAAGTTAACCCTTTTTTGAAAGCCTTTGCTTTCTGTCTACTTCAATTGTGAAAATATCGACACCAGATTTAACATAAACATAAATAAGTACTATACCTAAAAGATAAGTGTTTCAGTTTTTATACTTTTTTTCAAATTGCTTTTATTGTGGCAAAAATAGTGATTTGTCGCTTAAGACGTTTACTTCAGAGCGCCATTGTTCAAAGTAATCATGGAACGGGGGAGCGCGGTGATTGGCTCTTCTGGCTGACTGAGTATGGGGCCTTAAGCCAGAAAGGTCTGCAAGGATCGTGAGATTTGTCACTCGATACTCTATGCCTATCCCGCAAGGAACTTGGCGTGAAGGTATGTATGTATGTAATATTTTAAACAACATCTTTATTCGAGGATCTTGCTTAAGCTTACTTTCCGTACATTTTGTTTGTTTTCTATTGCTATGTAATAAGACAGAAATCTCATTTCCTGTAGGACATACGACGGCGTGCTAGCCTACATAATTTATAAAAAATCTCCGACATTTCCCTTGGTATTTCTCGAATGAAATAAATCTCTGTGAACTCGGAGTTAACGCTACACTTGGTAATAATACATGAGAACAAGTAACTGAATCGTATAAATTATTCTCCGGCCCGGACAAACGAATGGCTGACTACAAAGCGTGTTATGTCCGAATTTTATATACTGAAAACGGATTCTCGCCGTTTTCGACGGATCACAACAAAACATTGGACAAGCTGTAAGGCACATCAACTGTGAAAATACACGAGAAACAACTGTGAAAACGAAAGCAAATTCTAGGCCTGGAAATAATGAAATAATTGAAATACAACATAGACAAGCATAATATTTTAGATAAGGAGGTTGCCGAAACTACTGGCGATGTGGCACAGTTGTAGTACATGTACAACGTTCACGTTTGTGTATGTTTGACTCCAAAAGTTTCCTATTATCATAGAAGTTTTTGTATAAGAGTTTCCTGTCATCTTTTTTAGTTCTGAACAAGATATTTCTACAACGCCTCTGTGGTCGAGCCGTCCGGGTGTTGGACTTGACTGCATGAGGTCTCGAGTTCGAATCCCGGGTCAGCCAACAAAAAGAAAATTGGATTTTTCCGATTTTCTAATAAAAAAAATGTTGGTCGGGATTGGAAACGTGCCCGGTTGGCGATAGGCTTGCCACCTATTCCATTATGGGACTTAGTACCTTCGGCTAGTCGTGGGTGCCCTGGTTGTGCCTCTGCCTACCTCTTCGGGGATATGGGCGTGAAGATACGATACCTTTACAATGCACATCGCCATATATATAAACTCGTAATTTTTATCGAGCTTTTTATATTAAGGTGCAGGTAATTCATAATCTAAGCCGTGTTTGATTAAATTAACTTAGTGCAATAGACTCTTAGTTAAAATTAAGTTAGTGATTCTTTCAATCAAACGTTCACGTTTGATTGAAAGAATGTCTTCATTTATTAATATTTTCTTTCACTCTTCTTTTTCATTAACTTCTTTTAACTTTTGAGCTCAATCAAATAAAAAAAAACCAAAAGCACCCTTTTTGTGTCCCTTATCTCATTATTACCAGGGTTTATAGCTAACCTTTTTTACGAACGGAGGGTTTTGTGAGGTCCAGGAATCTATTGGTTGACGCGGTATAATCTATTGATATCCGGCGGGATTCACTTGTCCCGGTGGATTTGTGTTATGACCGCTTGGGGGCGTTTTTGTCTATGAAATAACACATCCCATTTTCATGTGCTGGTAGGAATGTGAATAATACAAGGTTTATCTTTGTTCAGCTTAACCCTGCCGCGGTTTATTAAATAAATGTTTATCACTTTAGTTGCGATGCGAAATATTTGTGTTTCAAACTGCGGGGTCGTAAGTAAACTGCGACGAGCTTTGAGTGGTGCCTTTGCTCGTTCAGCAATTGTGCTGTTTGTATTGTCGTGAGATTTTTATAAATCTACAAAGTAATGTTAAATATAACATCAACTAACAAATCGCAAAATTATGGCTAAGTTGTTTTTTTATATTAAAACTATTATATATTATATTACTTTGTATATTTATATGTGCCATATATTAAAAGGTATGAATTCAGTGCCAATGCCTTAAACTAATAATTAACGTAGCTATTTTTATTTACTACTTTTTCGCTTATTACTGATATGATTAAATTGGTGAAAATGTACTTGAAAAAACTGTGTAATATCCATTTTTGGTAAGCTCATGGTCTCACATTTTCTGTCGTAAAAATACTTAGATGTTGTTTTTGGTACTAAAAACCATTTGTAATCAGAGATCAATTGAAATCTGACTATAAACAGTCCTGTTACTGCCGGAGTTTAGAGAAACTCAGTTATTATTATTCTAATACCCAATAATTAATTCAGGTTCAAATGAAATAAAACTAGCTGATATAATACCTTCTAATCAACATTTAATATAATTTCAATAATGGTACAATATACTTATTAGATGTAACATTTTTAAATAAAAAAATAACTATAACACCCTAAACTCAAAAGTGTTAACAACAACTGAAAACAGTTGGGGACATGGTCATCACTTTTCATGTGTATCAATGCTTACACCTTAATCGGGTAATATTGAACGGCTTTTCGATCTTCCTTTAACTTTTTCTTTATTGCCAAATTTTGACGTGACAACATCTTAAATAAGGTTGTGACTCGGAGTCACTCTTGAAAAAGTATAACGCCCGCTCACGTCTGGTCGGCCGACAAAAAGACGTTGTCACGTAAAATCTTCGCCCGTAAAACCGACTTTACAGGCAACAATTTTTCATTAATATAACTTTAAAGAAACGCCACCTGTGACCTCTCTTTAATACATTAATTGGGCGTAAGCATGCATTGAAGAAGCAAAAGCACCAGGATGTGGGAAGCCGCCATGTTTAATTTTAGTCGCTTTAAAAATCCGCTGGGAGTGCACGCTGGTCGCGACCGTAAACTATAAAATTTAAATTAAACCAATTCGCCGCGTGTGCTGTGCAAATAATTTTAAGAAAGAAGAAACACAGGTCAGTCGCTTTCCTTTATTTCCGCAACGAATCAGCACCTGATGACATATAGTCAACCGCAAGTCTGTTAAATACGGACATTTATTTTCTTAATTTCGCATACCGCTGTTCAACTGGTATAATCCTTTCACGCCACATTTGTGGTCCTTCGAGACGGATTCCTTCATGCATTATATTTCGTCAAATTAACCATTATTGTGTAAATTTCTGCAAGTAGTTTATATAAATCGATAGAAAAACAATCTGAAAAAAAATATTCTCAAATCTGGATATATGAACAAATTGGCTTATACAACCTTTCTACCCAAACGTATCGATATGGTAAATATTTATGGGCAAATTATATAACATGATCTTACCTTAAAAGAAGCAAATTGTATGCTTATGTTATTGATGATAGATAACGATATTCTACTAATGATACTACAGAGAAATAAAATTTAAATAAACAGCATTACAGTATGAATGCTCTCGATGCTCCATCTAAAATCACCTTTTGCAGTGTATTTTTCCACTCATCAGTTGTAGTTTTTGGTGTGTGAAAACGCTGGCTATATTTTTAGGGTATGTTCGCCAGAACTAGGTTCATTATAATTTATGAATTCAGTACACAGTACAAACTAACTTGTTTGGTAAACCAGCTTTTCATGTTAAACACCCGGCCGCGGCAGCCGGCGGCGTTTCCAACTCCAAAATCCCATGTACATATAATTAACTCACGTGTCTGCGTCGCCATCGACTTTATGACTTATTTTACGTGGCCGACTTAAGGTACGAGGGATCGAGATTCACTAGTTTACTTTTAAATATGTAGTCATAGCTACTTTCCTGGGAGATTCATTTCTAAATGATACACAACATGATATTATTTTAAAACAGCGATTGCCCACTGCTTATTAAGGCACGTTCCGGTTTGAACTTTAATCCCGTAGAAAGCAATTTCGGTTTCACAAGATCGAGTTGCTTAAGATTGTATGCGACTTAAGGAGATACAGTGAAATTCTTTATGAATGCCAACATAATGTTGAGATGCGCCATTTCGTGCTGTGCATGGGTCTTGCCTCCACAGCGTAAGCCATTGTTTCGTGAACCAAAGGACACGAGTTTTCAAATAAACTTTCCGATTATATAAAATACATTACAAATAATAAATTAAAAAATATGTCCAATCAAAATTATATGCATAATATTGCCTAATCTTTAGCAGATAAGAGTGCTTGGAATTAATTCTCTTTATGCTTATATTTTATAATTAGAACTAATAACGTATTGAAACTTTAATTATAGTATACACATTGCAAACTGAGGAAAAAAGATAATCCCACTGAGTTTTTGTCGCTTAATCCTCACAGTATGTGGCCTAGTTCTGATCCAGAGTTACATTTTAGTATGACAAGACCTTTGAGTATTAAACCAAATACAAAACGCGTCAAAAGTGCCTTTTGTATCATCTATGTAAATTGAATTTTCTTTCATTTATTAGTATACATAATACGATGTTATTTAAGCGTATAGAGCAAGTCAAAATTATTTTAACAATTTTCTTAAAATTTGGGTGATCCGATGTTTCGTCCAAAACGTGGTCAAATGATGAATAGGTTCATTTGATTGCCTTTTATGTTAAAGTTAGCAAATACACACTAGATCTAGATATGTTTTGTTTAGGCCCAGGACGTTTGTAGGCCAAGATCAGGACTTTCATACCGTTGCCTAACATCGGGCTACATTTTTGATCACAGAATTTCTAAATTCAACAGTAATAAATTTTAATACATTTTTGATTAGAACGCCATCTTCATATATCAAGACCAACTACTTTGTTTTTCAAGCTTTATTAATACAGTTTGTGTGCCATCAATGATATTTTATCGTTATCACCAATACATTTGTTTGTGTGTGTGAAATGCATCGTAGTATGTGTAATGTTTTATTTTTTTGATTTAATGCACTTTATATGAATTATTATTGAAAAATATTATCGTTCTGCACTTCTCCTACACATAAACTGTAAATGTGACGTATTAATTTTTTTACACTTTTTAGTTATCGCTGGCTAGGCTTTAATTGGACTTTTTGTTGACTCTCCCAGAGTTAGGTTTAGGAGGGTAAGGGCTAATATAAAACAGGGTACGCCTAGGTGCCCTGAGGTGGTACATTCGTGACATCATGTTGCACCCCAGGGCTACTCAGCCTTCGCCACGGTCTCACATTGATTTGGGTGTTTGGAAGAATGCGCTAATTATGTCTGCTTACTTGTGCCTGATAAAACATAGTTCCTGGTTTGATTTTAGAGTTGTCCTTCTCCTAGACTGGTTGGAGACCAATGCGGATGATGCCGATACTTGTGCTAGATTATGAAATAATTCGCATTGAAAGTGGTTATGCTGGGCAGCGCATTTTTCGCCCTACGCCACCTGTACCTCATACATGGGAACTAAAAAAGGTTTTCATTTTTATATAAACTATTGCATTGTGCGCGTACACAAAAATATTATTGGATAGTATATGTGACCCATTTTCATAGCGAATTATGTTACTGCCAAGCATGAGACCCTAATCAAGACGAGAGCTTTAAATAAATATAATTTAAGCGTAGTGAAATAGCATCTACTCGTCTGTATGTCTGTACGTCTGCACGTCTACACGTATAGCATATCAATAATAATAGCATATTAATAATATGACAATGATATGTGGAATCATTAATATGAACTGCTCGGGAGTTAATTTGATTAGTGTCGCATTGTACAACATACGACTAATCCAAATAATGTTTGATTATAATCACAAAATCCGCTACTTCATTAACATATTCAACTCTAATCACCGGCTTTAAAGGACCTGTAATAATTGGATTACCAGATACCATTACAAATATTTATTATTATGTTATTATTTATTAAAATCTGATTCCTGTGATGTCAAAACCACACCGCGAATTGATAATTCTTATTTCGAAGATAGCTAATAATCCCAAGATGATCCCACATAAGTTTTAAACATCCTACTAGTCGGAATTTAACAAAAAAAATATGAGACTACCTTGGATTAATTTTCTTTCTAAAAAAGAGACCATCAAAGACGAATCTTTACTGGCCGGGTAATCGCGTAATCGCTCTTTGTGTGTATGTGTGTGTGTTTGTGTGTGTGTGTGTGTGTGTGTACATGTGTGCGTGTGTATGTGCGTGCGTGAGTGGGTACATGTGTTTGTGTGCGCAAGTATAATGACAATGGTGGCAAAGGATCTATTGGGTGCCGGCAAGATCTTTTTCTTAATAATAATGGAAGGCAAGCAAGCAGACGGATTTCCTGATGGTAAGAAATTCACGCCGCTCAAAGACACCAAAGGTGGTAATGGTGCGTCGC